>DF237169.1:10185-137389 GCA_000708835.1 Klebsormidium nitens | reverse complement strand
GGCCCAGCTTTTCCAGCGCCCCCGCGGGGCCGGTCCCGCTCAGGACGAGCAGCTGGGGGGTGCCCACCGTACCCGCGCACAGGATGACCTCACCGCGGCCGGGGTTGACGTCAGCGTGGCGGGCGGTGTTGTCGGCAGCCGTGAAGTCGACGCCCACCCACGTGAGGTCGATGAGAAAAACCTCGTCATAGCTGACTCCGCACTGCTGAAAAGGCGTTCGCTTCGATTGGATTCCCTTCAGTGACAATACGCATTGTGCTCTCGACAGTCGTTGCGCTGGGTCGTTGCCATTGGCCGAAACGAGCCGCGAACCGGCCAGATATTGTGGCTTAATGAGATCTCTCAGTCAACCTTGCACATCTAGAACGATTGGCAGTTGTTAAAAAAGCTGGGAAGCACTACTCCGATATGATGCGCACTTTCTGCGTTTCCAACAAAATCAACTGGGCTTCCGAACCTAATCTACGAAGTTCCTCCTGTGCGAAAAGAGAGCCTCCTCGAGTGGTCAGCAACGAATGTCTTCAGTCGACCCAGATCCGTTTTCAATTCAGTCTTCTTAAGTCCTCGATGCAGGTTTCATGTTTACGCCAATATCCTGGGTTGATCAATGAGAGCACTGAACAGCGTTGGGCGTGCAAAGTCTACGTGACGTTCTGCTAGGAACTTGATTAAAAACGGCTCGTTTGGAACTTTTGTTGATACACTCTCACTCCCTTCTTGACAGCAAGGAACACCAGAGGTTCCACTGGGCGGGCCACAAGAAGCAGTGCAGTGACAACTTGTCCCACGCAGATCTTTCACCAGATTACCAAGATGAGAGCTGGGATGAATGCTTTTAATTTTAAACATGTTGGTATTGTTTTGTTTTTGATGCAACTTCGGAGCTGCGTCAGCTTCTTTACTTGCTTCAGCAGAGATATCGTTCGAAGCAACTGGAGAGCAGCCTTTTGCAAGGGAATGAGAGACGAACGGAATTCCCCTCTGCCCATCTTAAATACTTCTCTTGCACTTCCCGTTTTCTCTCTGCAGAACGGAAGGTACTTCGTTGGCGGCTCGTGTCGTCTGAAAGTCTGATTCTAACTCTTGTAAAGTATCTGCTGCCTGGACCGTTTGAGTGTACGGACGTTTGATCGCACGCTCTCGGGATACATTGTTGCAGGTAGACGAACCGGAAACACGTCTGTGTAGCCTGCCAGGGTTCGACAAAGAATGAAGATTCATGAGTAGATTTACATTAAGGGGATGGAACAGATAAGTTTGAATAGAGTGGCGCAAAGCTGTCCGACTCGTTAAAGCTAATCTTTAGGCAGAAGGTCCGGTGGCTACCAATTTAATCGGTTTGTAGAACGTATTTTGGTGGCCGATGAATGTCACATGTCCAAAGCTCTTCTTGTATGTAGCAATCTTCTGATGCATGGACTCATGATCCAGATTACCAGCTAGCCCAATCGAACCCTCATCAAGCTGTCTAATCTGATGCGAAGCCGCCGCCGTTCCAGATGAAAGACGTCGTTGTATACAGCTCTAGTCGGAACAGAAAGTAAAGGTATCAGCCTGGTCAACGCACGACGACTTCCATATGACGGCGGCCTTTTGCCTTAGGTTCATACTCGTACTGCAGCTAGAAGAGGCCCGCAGCTTGCACATGCTGTGGGTGGAAAGAAACAACAAGGAATGTTGGCCCGGCGACCAACCGACTGTCCGGAATCTGCTGGTCAGGTGCCTGATTATACAGAGCTCAATATGGACATGCTGTATGGCGCGATCCGCTACCTGAATAAGTTTTCCGAGGTAATTAGCGTCCAATTCAAGCACAGCACACTCTCAGCTCCCATGAATAGGCGCTGCCTTTAAAATATTCCCGCAGGGCGCCGACATGCACAAGCACTTCAAGAGAATTCCGAGGCTCGCTCGACCGCGACTCTGATTCGCCTCTGCATTAGAAAGCCGACCGCGTATTCCCGTACGACAGGACCATGTCCCGGCCCGGAAGCTGTTGCTTGTGATTGACCGCTTGAGAACGGACATGTGCACCGCTTCCTTCTGTATACGAGACGACGAGTGAGAAAAGCATGCATGTTGAAATCGAAGCCCTAGCTGCAACGGATGCACAAGGTCTTGCATATGGACTATGCATGGGAGCTCGAATGGCTTGCTGTAAGGCGGCCGCCTCAGACGCTTTCAAAACATGCTCTCACTATTAGGAGATGCGTAGTGCAAGTCCTCTGCATGTGTACAGTGTAAGGCTTGCTCAACAAAGTACTCAAACTCACTGTGCGGTATACTGGCAACGTCAAAAGCAATCGTACGAAAGCTTGAGCCTTGTCGCAAATTACAAAACTCGATCGCTACAACGACGCTGTCCAACTGTACAAACGTCGCTCCTTTCAGAGCATGGTCCAACCTAAAGTAGTCTTCAATGGACACCCAAGCAGAGTAAGTTCCTTTCTAGCGGAGTATATATGTCGGTCCACTGACCCGATCATTATACATACACGGAGAATAGTCAACATTACATGATCCTGTCATTGCTTAAGTACGTACTACAACTAAATAACTGTAAGTCTTGACGATCTTACGCCTTTGAATACAAGGGTTCAGGCTGTGGAGCCCTCTAACGGGACTCCAAAATCAATCCTGTTGCCAATTTCACAGAACAACTCCAGATTTCTCTACGGAAAGGCAGCTTGCATCTCCAAATCATGGGCCGCATCAACGGCGTCCTCGCCTTCCGCCATCTCCATGGCGACAGGACCTAGGCAGTCGAGAACGAGGGGCGCGTTTCCGTTGCGAACCAGGTCGCGCGCGGTGTCGAACGGCGACCACGGCTGATCCACCTGCAAAAAACGCAGGCCACTTTAGACTTCGACCGCGTCGTTATCTTCGCAAGCAGTTCTTCAAGATGATTTTAAGCCGCCAGCAGGAAGGAGTCTAGCAGAACGATCATGTTTTCCATTTCGTCCGCGTTCCAATCTGTTTAAGGCGCCGTCGAGCCAGATATTCGACACTAGTGGAAAAGCAAGAATCTTTAGCGTCCCAGGTCCTCGGCAGTGTTCAACGGACGGAATCAAACTAACCATCGTTGGACCAAAGGGAAAAGGCTCGAAGTGATGACGCTGTTTTCCACTACATGCATACAAAGGCAGTCGAAGGAGGTCGTACCTGAACGGGCACGGTGGGCGAGTGCAGAGATACTGCCGCACCAGCGTTCTCTTCCGCACGGCCAAAGTAGTCCTCGATCCAGGTAGGGCCATCTAAGCCATACCAGCCAGCCTGCAATGATAGAAAAGATGGTCCGTTCCGCTCTCCTTAATAAGTGCAGTTTCCGTCCTGTCACAGTAAGAAAAAATGGATATCGAGATGGAGTCCTGTACCACAACGTGTCAACCGGCTTGATCGACGTCCACAAGGCACAGTACGTCACTCCAGCTTGTGCCGGTTAATAAGTCTCACCGAGACAAGCCGCAATGTTATCGTGCCAGCATGACTGCCCAGCTCGGGGGCCGGGGGACTCCGATCCAGCGGCCTTTGAAACCCGCTTTGATAGGATCGTAGTAATCAGGTCTTCGCCAGCAGAGCCTTCTACGTGTCTCTTTTCTGCACTCACCTCCTGGAGGATGTCGTCACCCCCGTCCGCGGGCAGGAAAGCACCGTTTTGGGTGAGAACGTCAACGTCCTGGGTGGTGACGTCAGCGGCACCGAGGAGCACAGCGCCGCCCTGGCTGCTGACGTCAACATCCTGGATGGTGACGTCAGTGGCACCGAGGAGCACAGCGCCGCTCTGGCTGCTGACGTCAACATCCTGGGTGGTGACGTCAGCGGCACCAAGGAGCACAGCCCCGCTCTGGCTGTCGTCAACATCCTGGGTGGTGACGTCAGCCGCACCGACGAGCACAGCGTCTCTCTGGCTGCTGACGTCAGCATCCTGGGTGGTGTCGTCAGCGGCACCGAGGAGGTAGTTCAGGCAGGCGCGCGCGCTTGCTCGCACCGTGATGACGCAGTGGCGCGTGCTGGGGTCGCTGAACCAGTTGTCGAGGTACGCGAGGAGGGCCCGGCAGAGCGCGGGATCCTGCTTGGCGCGGGCCAAAAAGTAGTCGATCGCCGAGAGGAGGCCACGCTGGCCGAGTTTTTGGCAGCGCGGCACACCGAACGTCCGGGGCCACGAGATCTGTGAAGGAAAGTGATGGAGGCAAGTCTGTTGGGAGTAGCGCAAGCCTTCGGTCGGGAAGCCCGGAGAAGCCTTGGATGCCATGTGGGATCAAAAAGAAAGGAATGAGCTTGCAGTATGGACTCGGACTTCAATTCGATAAAGGAGGCCTGTCAGCGGTTTTACCTGATGATTTGAAACACTTGATAGCCACAGCCTTCTTAGAAGCCCAACTGCCTCTTCTTTGCACGACATACAGGCTTGACACTGCATATTCTGAACGGCCCCCACGCGCAGACTGGCCTTCTTCATTTTAGAGCACGATCAGCTTACAGATGACCTTCTTCGTGAATGCATGCTCTCAAAACCCTCGGCTTCCTTTTCTGCTCAAAAGCATACAGGTCTAAGGACTTGTTGTGACGGGGCAAGACACCACTTGCCCGCAGTGAAACTCCATCTACTCGAGAAACCACCTTTACACAAGCATGGCCCGTTCACACATCCTCTAGCCTCACCTTGTCGGTCAGACGTTTGTTGTCCCGCATATACTGGTTCAGACCATGGTACAGGCCAGCCACGAGGCTTTCCAGTGAGAGGGTGTCTGCGTTTTTGAAGATGACGTCAGCAGCTCGTAATTTTCCGCTGGGGTCAACGACATCGGCGTCCAGTCTGCATTAAGAAAAGTCAGGTTTCTGTTTTGAGTGAGCCTTCAGATTGAGATTTAGATGGACGTTTGGTGAGCCCACAACATTGGAATCTCGTTGGGGTGCTCTGTGCACTGCAATCAGCCTTTTTGGGGGATGAATCTCTTATTATTTCAAGGTCCGAGTAGAGGAAACGTACCGCGAGTGACTTGAGTTTCACTTTTCATCAAGCTAAAATAATCTTCTTCGTCCTCCTCCGAATCGTATGAATTTGCAGGCACTGCCACTTCTGCACAAAACCTTGCTTCATGGCTCATAATCTTTTGATGCTTTGCCAGTGGGCCCTGTGAACAGGACTTTATGGGAGAAAGAAACTGAGGTTTTGGTAAGAAAGCCTCCTCTGATCTCCTTGATGGATTCGGAGCAGTTGTGTATGTGAACAGCAGTGACAAGGCTTTTTCCAAGTTAAGGCGAAGCTGGTGAATTATTCTTCTGAACTTACCCGCCGGCGCTCGTGTCCCTCAGAAGGTCGTCCACCATGCTGTAAAGGTAGTGGACCACCATTAACCTGCGCCCCCCACCGGAGTCCTTGATGCCCGCCGCATTCAGGAACTCTTCAACTTTTTCTGCATTTGGAAACAGGTCGAGCAACACTGCTCGCAGGAAGAGTACAAGGAATGAGGAGCTGGTTAACGGATTCATGGCGGGCAGATTCTAGACGCAGCACTAGTTGTGCGCAGCTAGTGCTGGCTGTTGTTGCCTCGGTGTGCCTGTGAGTTGGAATGAGCGCACAAAGCGATTGAATGCGCTATATTTATATGAGTCACGCATGTCTCAAGGCTCCAAGCTTACAAGTTACATCGACTGCTGAAATGGTCCCCATCGCCTCTTGTAGCCAGCGTTTGTCCGTGACCTCTCAAATATGCACTGGCTGGCCCATGGCCGGCCGCCACTGTGCTTGAATTCTGAAGTAGTAGTAGGTACATATTTTGATTTAGGTCCTCGAAGCTCATGCACTAGTGGCAAGGACCCACTACGTAGTCCCACTTCCACGCAGGATCGATGGGCAAGCTGGCGCTAGCGGGCGCACGGCTCACGGGTGACAGATGGTTTTGACGGGCGACGGTGCCCAGATCCCACATACCGTATGATGACGGCATCATGGTGGCATCAAATGCCGGCATTAACTTGACCAGATCATCTCGCCGCATACTGGTAACTCAAGTGTGCTAGTAAGAGCAGTGTGCCCTAAGATCCGTAGACCCCGACCAAACAAACTAAAAATCCTAACCCAAACATTTACACGCTCCGCTCACGAACCCACCCTAACCACCAACCTAACCCTACCCGTCCCCCGGGTGCCTATCTTAGGGCACACCGCGGTTAGGGCACACTTGCGTTACCAGACTCCTCGCCGTGCAAGCGATACGCCGCATGCCGGCCTTTGATACCGTACGCAGGAGTGTGTCCATACGGCTGCCAGCTGGCAGCTGGCTGCGGAAATCAACTTCGGTAGCGACGAGGGGCCTAGTAGGCCCTAGGGACTCGATGCTCGTCGCCATGGCCGGCCATCATCTTGGCGGCCATGGGTAAGCTACGCCGACGGCCCCACGAGTCACGACTCCAACCTGGGTAAGCAAAGTGGCTGGGACCCATGTTAGCCTTCAGGTACGTCGAGTCAGATTGTGGCAGAAGTGAGCACTGAGTGAGCACCTGCTAATTGGGGGCGCTAGAAGGACGGCTCCTCATGGGAGCCCTAAATGCAGAACCCAAATCCAAGTGTTGCTAGATTGCCCCTGAATTTGGATCTATGGGTGAACGTAACACCCCTATATGTGGAAGCCAGCTTCGCACGCAGAGTGTCGGAGTAAAGGAAATGTCACTTGTATCGTGAAGGGGCAAAGCAGGCTTCTGTCGCGATGGACACTCTTTTTGAACAACTGGAGATGGCAATGAAGGATTCGGGAATGGGCTCTGAAGTTGACCCAGGCGCTCAATCCGGGTTAACTGTTCAAATGGAGGACCGATGCCTTGATGGGCTACCTTCTTCCCAGCATGATCCGAGGGGTCCCATCCCTGTTGTCAAAAAGAAGCCAAATAGGGGTGTCCGGACTGCAGCCAAGTCCATCTATCAGGGTTTTCTGAAGGCCCACGTCTGTAAGCTTGCAGGGGAGAAGCTGGGGCCGGCCGATCTTGATAAGGGGCTCAAAGCGCTGCAAAAACACATAGGTCAAGCCTCCGCGCGCTGCGGGTCTGGCCCTTGCAGACAACTGCGGGGGAGATGGAGTTGGCCAGAGGATGCTGACATGAAGAATCCACACAATAGATCCAAACCTTTCATAAAGGCTTTTGAAAAGAATTACAGAATGCCGACGGAGATGACAGAGAACAACCTTATTGATTCCTTCCTGGAGCAGCTGCAAGCTGGTAAGAGTTTGTTTGCTTACATCATGATCGCAACGCCAACCTCCCCTGATGTCGTGCTGGGTAAAAAGTCATAACTCGAACAGCTGCGATTCTTTGCACAAACTAGCTCAATCCAGTAACTTCGGCAGAGTGTTTCTAAGGTGTAGATAAAGCTGCCCAGTTCTTTGACCTGACCTTGGTTTGTAAAAGAAGGCCTCAAAAGAATGCTGTTGGAAATGCGGCAAGATGCTCTTTTCTACCTGTACGCTTCCTGTGGATGCGGTCAGCATGTAGCTGCGATTCATTGAAAAGAACCTGAGAAATACATGTTCGATTCAGGATTGCGCATTGTTGTATTCTACCAATCTGCAAGTACTGATACAGTCAACAACACAGATTGCGACTGCTCCGAGTTGAGCGCACCGGATTTTGGCGTACTGCTGTCAAGGCCAGGCACAGATGCAGGCGCTACTGGAACTCGGGGAACTTTCAACGGTATGGCCCCAGGCCTCTCTTTCTCTCTGAACTTCCTACAACGAAGCTCATCCATGACTTCCTGCTATCAAAGAGGCTTTGAATGGATATTATCACCCTAGCACTGCATTGTCAACAACGTGTTTTCCAATGCTGCTTGCATAGGCCCTCCGCTGTGTTCGAGAGCCCTTTTTAGTCGAACCCTCCCCCATGTCCAGGGTGAGTCTTGCTTGAGCAAAAGCTTGGCAGCATTGTTGCCCTAAAGGCTGTGGGCAGAGGTATGTTAGTGTATCAGTTGACTCGAGCGAGCAAGCTTGTCTTCTGCCCGCTACCTTCGACACAGAAAAGAGTTGCCAGGTGACAGATCCTTTTGCAGTGTAACCCTGCCTCTTCAACCTTTGGCCAGCCTTCAGCCACCAACAGCTTCTTACACCCCTTTCATCCTCCATCAATCTAGGTTCAAGATCACTTGACTCCCCACCACTGTACTGGCCCAATCATTATTCAAGCCAGCTACTTGTACTTTTGACCATCCCAGGCAGCCCCTGCAAACCAATCGCCTTCCTTTGCTTTCAGGGACTGCCCAGCAGGAGCCCCAGAACTCTCACCTGCGATCCCTTGCCGAGGTACTCTTCTCGGATAACACGTCAGGCGAGTTGAGCCAGGGCGATCAAGAAGAAGAGGCTGGGCAGGAAAACCTGCTGGGACGCTTTCCTAACGCCCCATTATTGATAGGGGAGGTCAATAGTACGCAAGTCCGAAGATCAAGGACCAGAGGAGTGCCCCGCGAAAACACAGCAGGGGGGGCAGCTCAGGATACCCCTAACCCAGCAGGCCAAATGGTGGAGGCACCCCGGGCTTGCGCTGTCAGTGGCTTTAGGAGCACGGCAGAATGGAGCCGAGCCCATCTCCAGGGGGATGCCCTTGACAGCAATCTGAAGCGGATAGTGGAAATACTGGTCAAAGAAGCAGCACCGCGTGAGCGGCTAAGGATTCAATCCCTGTTCATCCAGCTCAGCGGTATTGCAGGGCCGGATAGCAAGCGCGACTTCGCAGGCCACATCTTGCATCACACTGACCGCAAGGTAAAGAAGAACCATTTCTTGCGTGTCAGGGAAATGAAAAGGTTGTGTGTAGTCTGACAGAATTCTGCTGCCAAGAGCGATCAGACTGATACCCGCGTTTCAGAAAGAAGCTTTTGGAACTGCCAAGCGAGAAGTCTTCTTGGGGTTTGAGGGAAGCAACAGGACAAAGTACACCGCTTTCTAAGCTGTTGTGGGCATGCACAGTGCAAGAAGCTACATAAGGCAGTGCATGCTGCATTTGCTAGTACATTTCTGCAAGCACCTGATGCTGGCTAATGGTATGACCTGCACAAAGATGTTTTCTTTACCCACTGCAGTGGAACCCCGAGGAACAAAGGATCGAACATGGGGCGGCTCCATCGAGGCGCCTTCTGGGGGTTGACGATGCCGACCTGGACTCCGTGATCTCTTGGAGCTTGGTCCATTGCAGAGGCAACAGGGACGCACTTCACGTACTGGAGCATCAGCTCCAAAGGCCAGTTGGACCAGCACAGTGCATCCTCTATTCTGTTGGGTGCGGCGTCATCGATGCTCTGCGCGGTCCTTTGGGAAACATTGGCGGATCGCCTGGAGGCGGCCCAGGCGGAGGTGGGGGGACAGACAGTGGGGGGAACGGGGAACTGCCGCCTGGGGGTGACAGGCCCGAGTCAAGAAGCAATAAGCGACGGCGGGATAGTAGAGAGCAGGCCGGAAACGGGGCGAACGGTACTGCTAGGCAGGGGCAGAGCAACTGGGAGCTTGGGGTTGACGACAAGGGGATCCCCAGGAGCGACTCTTTACTTCACACTGCTCACGAGCCCCTCCCCGTGAAAGTGGAGGGCGATGTCCCTGGGGTTCTGCAGCCTGAGACTTCCCGCGAGGAGCGAGGCGTTGCTGAGGATAATTTCTCTTCCAACGGATTGGGTTGGTGCAAAGGGACGGAGGGCGGGTCACAATTACCCTTCGAGCCGGGAATGGGCGAAGATCCAAAGTGAGTTTTGCGGGTGGGAATTGAGCTGGCAGCGTCTTTGAAAAGCTATATCGATGACGGGCTTGGATTTCTTGCTTAATGAGCGAATCGTGAAGGTTGAAAGAGGCCTTCCTTCGTTGACCTGCGTCCTTGTTGTTGGCCTTTCTGTAGACTGACTTCCGATTGGTCGCTTCGACCCTTCGCATATGGTCCTTTCATATCAGATTGTAAGGTATATCAGCAGTACGTTGCATTTAGTCACCTGTCATTCTGCTTAGAGGATCTGGCTCCCGTCTTCTCAGGACTTTCGCAGCCTTTGATCAAAGAAATAAGAGAGATCGAAGCGTCTCTTTGCCACATTAGGATGGCATCTGATTTTTGTGGAAAGTTTCTCTTTGGTGGAGGATGCCTTGTGAAAGCATGAAGGAAAAGTAAAAGAGGAAAAGAAAAAGACACCGGTTTTTCGTTGCTGTAAGCCTGATTGCTGACGAAGTATCCGATTATGGTGCGCTCTGCTTCTCAGAATCTACGCAACGTAAGTTAGTACTGCTGTTCGTCGCCACTGTGCTTAGAACAGTTGCGCTTTTCTTCTGGGTGCAGAGCAGCGTTAGTCTTCACAAGAGACGGAAAGCTGCAGCAGATTAGCACGCTTCTTTAGCCCTTGCGGCGCTCCGACCTTCAGCAACTTGCCTCTCACATGATGAAGGCTTCGAAGGGAGCAAGTGGACCGAGAAGTAGGAGCAGCAAGGTACGTACATCCTCTCGCTTCTGCCCGGGGATGGCTGGGATAAGTTTCTTCTGCTTTCATCAGTGGGCCAAAAGGGCGACGACTCAACAGTGTAATCTGGGTGGCCATTAGCCAGCACAGGAATGAGAACCAGATGACCTTACTGTGCTCTTTCGTTCGCTATCTGACTTGCTGAACAATAGTACAGAAAAGTCCGATACGCAAGGACGGCTCTCTCTCTCGGCTCACCGCAGAAAGGGGTATCGGTCTTCTCGTCCAGTGCGCCTCTATGCTCACTAATCTATGTTCATCCTACAATATCTGGTGAGAAGGAACCATTCGTGTAGCAGAGCAGATGCGTGGCTGGATGTGCTCCGACTACACTCCTGCTCTTTTCTTGCTGCTGTGAACAATAGCAGCCTGGTTAAGCTGACCAAATTGTAAGTTTGCTTGTGTTCATCTGATTCGCACGCCGGTAAATGCTGAACATCAACCATTCTTCTGGGGCCCGTCTGTTTGTGACCAGATGGTTGAAAAACCAAAAGCCATCAACATTACAGGTTGGACTTCCAATCTCAAGGTGGTGCCGCTCCTTTGTCCAGCGCTTGGCTGGTCGACGCCCATGTAATAGTGTTACAAGGCTTTTATAATCCGCGGGCTTTTGTTTATTTCCTTTGTGGAGTCTACTGCAGGAAGCGGAGGCGAGTCGGTCGAGATGAGCCCACGTTTAAAAAGGACTTTTAACGATTGGCATTTCCCTGAAAAAGGCTATTAGTTCAGTTCTTTGCAAGGTAATCTGCTAAGCGTCACCTCAACCGCTGACTGTCACCTACCTCTTCCAATGCCTAGCGGACATTATAACAAGCGGAAGCCTAGAAGCCCTGTTCTGCCTTTCAATCAAGTCTTTTTGTAGGTGTGTGCATCGCCAGGAAAAACTTCACACAAGCAATGTCGGTTCGGATTCTGGCACTTCAAGCGGGGGTGCCAGAATTGCACAAAGGCCGTCAGCAAGGTTTTCTGCATCCTAGTGACTTCTTCTGAAGCACCTCAATCATCGGAAATGGTCAGTAAAGACGAAGACAACGTGTGGAACTCTGAGCAGCATTTCTGCGCACCCCTGGTACAGGTCCCCGACTGGTTCCCCGTCTTTGACGTTCCTTGCGGGAACGGCTGCAGTCCCGAGGAGTACCGAGCAGGGAAGTATCGAGGCCGCATGCAACAGCTGTCCAAGAGTGAGCTTCGTTCCGTGATCGAAGCGCTCGTGTGCCGTCACCACGACGAAATCCCGGAAGCCCTCGAGCGGTGCCTCACTCGGTGTTCCGATGAGAGTTCGAGGCACGAATCGAGTCTGCGCCGCTTCTGCACGGTGGCGGCAAACTTGGAGCCCGCTCTCAAGGACGCCCAGGGGCGGCAGCCGGACCCCAAGGGAAACCCCTCTGGCAGCCTGGAGAACGGGGACGATGAGGCGTTTGCCCGGGCGTTCGGATCCGAGGGGGCCGGAGCCGAGGGTGGTCGCTTAGACCAGAGGGGAGTGAAACGCAGGCGGTTGGGAGGGGACGAGCAAACGCTGTTCGAGCTGGCCGATTCGCAGGGGCCCGGTGAGGCAGGGATGAACAAGGACGAGGCTGGTGCGGGGGGGAAGGCCAAGGAGAGTGAGTAGCCCCGGAGCTTTTAAAAAAATAGTGGATTCCATCTTTGAGCACGTGGCCAGCTTGAGGTTCCTTGATGGTCAAGAATCTGCTTCAATTATTGCAAGTTTACGACGGACGAGACGTGTTGAAAGCCACCGCAAAGCTTTTTTTCCGGCTCTGACGGTACAGCCCCGTCTGAGGACCAATCACGTGAGTCGATCAATTGAAGCAACTCGCAATCTCTGGTGCCTCTAGATCTGAATGTATCCTAAATCCCTGAAGGGAACGTTCCGCCCTTATTGCTGTGAGTCTTTTTGGGGCCCACGCGATCCTGGCCGTCAAGATCTCAAAACATTTGGGGCTTGCTGTGCCGTTCGGTACCACAAAGACAGAATTTTAACATGGCCTATGTTTGAGGAAGGTGGGGGTAGAACTCACAAGTTGCAGCTTTCTTTTGTGAAGTGCGCTTAGTGCAGCCTTCGGCGAACCTGAGGCCTCCGACTTGTCCTCAGGTTTTTGAGTTTCCAAGCCTGGTCTATGATTCTCGGATGTAGGTAGTCGTACTCGAATGGCTTACAATCTTATACGAAGGAGAAAAGGGCGTCATTCCGGTGGGCTTCACTGTGACAATGTCGGAACAGGAACTAATCAACATAGTTTTGGCGGACTATGATATCAAGTAGACGAAGGGTGGGCAACGTCCTTACTTGCTTTCCTGTCCGTTGCGACGCCGCTTTTCGTCTGCTTCACCTCTTGACTTTTCTGCCGTGTCCTGAATGTCCAGGGTGGGAGACTAATCGCTCTATCAGCCCGCCCTTCAGTCTACAGACAACGCGCATGGGGTCTTGTTCTCGCTCACCATCATCCTTGACTTGCAGAAGTGGACACAGATTGGAACATGTGCTGTGGCGAGGCTGATTTTCATATCTGCTGTCTCTGCTTGTTCGCCAGGGCAGGGAACGTTGCCATTCCCTCGTCAGCAGGGACAGGACCGAGCGGAAGGCGACCAAGCGGAACGACGGAAAGCAGCCCGCGAGTGTGCAGAAGGACCGACCGGTCGCCTCTGTTTGCGAAACGAGCTCAGTGGACGACCTCAAGGTGATTCAATGGTGAGTGTCGGCATGAGCAGTGGGCCCAGGATGTTGCCAGTCGCCAGATCGGGTCACAATATGGCTGCAAAGATTGAGACTCGAAAGGGAAAGGGCAGGACTCGAGAGGGCTCTTCGTGCTTTTGACTCCGTTCCGAGGGAAGTCGTCCCGACAGCTTATCACAATGTCAGACGAGATAAAACTTGCGATTGATTCGCCTGCTGCTTCTGACGCTTCAACGGTTTAGTTACCTTTTCGATGGCAAGCTGCCAAGACAGCAACAAGTGACGCAACGTACGTCCCTCCGGCTAAAGTGGGCCGCGTATTTGCAATTGCAGGTGGATCAGCCCTGGTCGCCGTTCGACATGGCGCGCGACCTGGTCCGCAACTGGAACCAAGATCTGGAGATTGAAGCTGATTTTTTTCTGTGAAAAAAATCAGAGGCATTTAGGCAATTGGCAACGGGCTCGAAGTTGGAGTTCCACAGAGGGCTTCGCTTCCCAGCTTAGCTGAGCCCTTGTAATTAACGTTGTACTCTAGTATGGCGAAGTTTATAGATATCCCTTGCAAAACGTTCTCAGCAGAGAAAGTAAGCATCTCTCAGTTTGTTGACTTATTATTGTGTACGAAGAACGTTAGGACGGGCAATCTGGTGTTCAGGAGATTCGCTTGGCTGTTTATTTTAACAAAGTAATTGGCTTATCTCAAACCATGTTCTGAAAGTTAGGGCAACTTCTGTACAGTTGGACAGCGTAGTTACAGTAATTGGGTTTTGTAAAGAGCGACGTGGCTCAGATTCTCGTATGATTGCTTCTGTCATGGCCAGTATACCACACAGTAAGGCGGAATACTTTGTTGAGCAAGCCGTACACATGGTTCACCGTCTTTACGCGCACCCTTCTTTCTGCTTGCACAACGCATGTTGGATTAGTGGAAGCATGTTTTGGATGCGTCTCCGGCGGCCGCCTTACAGCAAGCCGTCCGAGCTTCCGTGCATATATAGTCAAGATATAAGAGACTCTGTGCAGTCGTTGCCAGCTACAGCTTGGATCAAATATGCATGCGATTCCCGCTAGTCGTCCCGTATACTGAAGGGAGCGGCGGATGTCCGTTCTATCACAGGTGGTCAATCACAAGCAACAGCTCCCGGGACGCGGATCGTGAATGCGAACGGTTTCCTAATGCAGGGACGAATCCGAGTCAGTGTCGAGCGAGCCTCGGAATTCGTGTGAATGCATGTGCAGTCGGAAGCCTGCGAGAAGTATTATGAGCGCGTGATGGACGAGTGTTCTGTGCTTGGAAGGAATTGAGTCGGCCGCGGCCAATTTCTGAATTTCTCTAGGTAGGGATCGCGTCATACAGCTGGCATGTCCATTATACCGGGTTCTGTATAATCCCCAGCACATGCTAAGAGTGATTTGGTTGCCGCTTCCGTTGTCGATGAACCGCACGCAAGCGGAGCTGTAAAAAGGACATCACCGCGCATCAACCAGGCTGGAAAACTCCCCTTTCTGTACGACAGGAGCTGTTTACAAGGACGATCTCATGTGGGAAAACGGCCGCTTCGGACCAGATCAGACAGCACGATGTGAGACCAAAGTAGGCTAGCTGGTAACCGGGAGCGCGAATCTAGCCATCATGAGGTTGCTACAGGCAAGGAGAACTCTAGATACTTGACACTCATCGGCCACCATGATACATTCTACAAGTCAATCAGTCTGGTAGCCACTGTACTCTTTGCCTGAATTGGCGCCCAGACCATCTACGAACCAAACAGCTTTACGCCAGTTCTTTATAATTTCTCTGCTTCAAACCCAGTAAAGCTTGTTTAAAAACTTCATCCTCTGCCACTCTAGGAGCGGCAGGCTACTCAGGCTCGTTCCCAATTTCTTCGTCTACCTGCAACAGAGTACGTGTTGAGCGTGCGAATAATTCTTATGCTACCATAAGAGAACAGGCGGCACATATTGGTAAAACACCAGAGACAAATTTCCGAAGGAGACGAGCCGCACAGCAGAAAGGTATCAGGACGTGCAAGACGAGTACTCAAGCAGGGTCTGGGGAGAGGACAGCCCGGCTCTTCGATGCGCTCGCAATAAACAGTGCTATCTACCTGCGTCGAACAGTTTGCTAGAGCAAGGGACGAAGCTGACGCAGCTCTTCGAAGCTGCGAATCTCTCCGATTATTATCCCAGCTCTCACCTTGGTAATGTGGTGAAGATCTGCTTGCTGAGACTTGTCACCGCACTGCCTCTTGTGGCTCGCCCAGTGGAGCCTCTGGTGTTCCTTGCTGACAAGAAGAGGGTTCGAGTGTATATATTCATACGAGATCCGAGTCGTTTCAGTCAAGTTGCTGGCATAAAAAGAAGAACAAGTCTGCAAGCCCAGTGGATTGACACTGTCCGATGCTCTGATTGTGTAGATGATGAAGCCAGAAAAGTGGCGTGCTTGAAACACGAAACCTGCATCAAAGAAAAAGGGATCCGAACAAGAATCTGGACCTAGGTTGAATGAAGGCACTCGGTGCTGACAATGAGTGGAGGCTTCTCCTGTCGCAAAAGCAAAGACTTTTTCAACCACAATAGAAATCAGGTGGTTCCAACGTTTTCGGCTTACATGAAGATGTAAATCACATCTTTGTAAGTCCACAAAACGCTGGCCCCTAAAGTTTCGGGGTTGCAAAGATCCCGCAAGCGGTGGATTTGACGACCACTCCGAGAACAGCCATCCAGTTTTATAACGTGCTGTTTGCATATTCTGTCTGGATGACTGGAACCCTTAGAGCTTTCAACTCAGAAAAAACTTACCTGCAGTAAAATGCGAGCGAGCACTTCGCGCACTTGCTGAACTTCCTGCCCGCGTCGTCCTCCGACCCGGCCTCGTCGCACCTTTCCCAAGAGCACACAATCGGCGCCTCGCTCGTTCTACCGCCTTCCAGATCTGCTCTATTCTTCGCAATCCCCAAAGCACTTTTGAAGAGAGCCTGGGCAAAGGGGGGCACGCTTGCGAGTTCCCCAAGAACCAACCCGATCAGGGGCATTGTACCTCTTGGCACCCTCATTTTCCCCAACTCCAGCCACTGCTCGCGCACAGTCTTCGTCGCGCGCACATTCCTCTTGTCTCTGATCCGTCTGTCGAGGTCCAAAAGCCCCTGCTCTGAGGCGGCAAGAAGCATTCGGAACAATACAGTTCTGGACACACCTGCACCGCCTGGGATGCCCTCTATTGCCTCCAGCATCCAAGGATCAATCAACCGTTCAGTAGCTCCGTCTAAGGAGACAAGCCTAGCAAGTGAGGCCTGGACTCGTATCATTCCATGGTTGAAAGCCCAGTTTTGACTTTTCTCAAAGAGGCAGAAGCTGCGCATCAGACCTGAGTAGTGCTTCAAAGCTTTCTCGACAAGCTGCAAGCTTGCTTGTTTAAATATCTCGCGTGAGAGGAGGCTTTCTAGGCTAGGAAAGAAACCTTTGAATCCCGCTTTTTGCAGGGCCAGGCGGAAGGTCTTCGAAGCAAAGGAGAAGCTCGCGAAACCCTTGACGTTCTCAAGTGCTAGATTCAAAAAGACGTGCTTCTGGTCGCCATCCTTTTGGCGACCCAAATACTTTTCCGGAATGCACTTCTTTCCACGCAGCTGATCCGGCATCCGTTCCAGGAGGTACGCTTGAGCCTCCATAAATGCCTTGACCAACAAGCGGGCTTTCTGCTTCTCTCCTGCGCAGTACTTTGCTACCGCCTCGCTTTCGGTGAGCGCCACAAGAACCTTGCATGCGTACAGGCGTTGAAGCTCACTATCAATGTTGGAGTCTGCGGAAAATTTGACTATTTGCTGCAGAAGATGGTCTGATACTGCGCCGCGCTTGTATGCCAAGATCTCCTGAAGCACCCTGGAGAACCCAAGCTTCGCAGATTCACTCCCGCAGGAATCATTCCGCGTGTCTTCAAGCAACTCTGCGGCGGAGAGCAGCGCCCCAGGGCTGCCTGCAAGAATCAAAGAAGCGCACTTCTCAACAATCTCCTCCATGCCTATGGTTGCTGCAGTTTGGCCTTGATGTCCCTTCCATCTTTTATGCAGAGATGAGTCTGTGGACTTGCATGCCGCCGGCAAATCTGGTCACAGATGTAACTTGCAAAACGAGACCCTGATGCTAACCTGATGCGTGCTGAGGAAATTGAAGTTAGTCCTGATCGAGAGCGGCAGCATCGCTCGAAATATGTGGCCCCGAACCCGCTGCAGCGCATGCGAGCATATGCGAGCATATGCGACGCAACGTCAAAACCCTTCAGCTTCAACGGTCTCCAAAAGGCAGCCCCCGAAGAATTCCTTTGCTGACGATTGGACAGCTTTTCCTCGCGATTTCCTTGCGAGTTCCTTCCAATGAAGTCTGAGCCAGAATACGAGAGATTCAGAACTTCTTTGGAGCTCGCCTTTTCAAACCCTCCGAACCCCCTCCGATCCTTTGAGTTCCACCAATTGAACGGTAAACAGTACAGGGCGGCTGGAACAGCTTTTCAAAATGATACATCAAATCGGGGCCGGGACCCCGGCCACGAGATCGATGTTGCCAGGCTGACGTAAAACCCCAACCAAGTGCTTTCTGAAGACGCCAGGCCGCGCCGGATATCGCGACAGCCTAGTTGAGGTCTAGCGCACTATTCTGCAGGTCTTTCGTATGTAAGAGCGCTTCATGGGCACGATGGATGAAGCCTGGGATCACATGGAACAACACATGGTCTCCGGAGGCTATTTATTTCAGATTGGGTACGTGCTTCATCCGTATGCATGCCAGCGTGCATACATGTGCAGCCACGCAGCATGCGTAGATTTTATCTATCTAAGTAGCGCCCACAATCAATGATTCCAATAGCGCCGGCAAAGTATACATCATGATCATTTCCAACAGCCAGCTGGCTGATGTGTATGACGGTGCGCGGACGAAAAACAGCCTTGGCTGGAGAGCCTCACTTACGAGCATGCATATCCGTGCTGCAGGCCTTGCTACCGCAATGCCCGCCAAATGTATAGAATCAGAGCATTGCTTGGACTACACACTTTACCAAAGGGGGGTCACAATTAGTCGGACTGATTCTCGTTGTCGATTCGAACCTCAATGACTTGATTGTTTGATCAATTTTGATATGCATTCAAGGCCATCTCAGATCTTCAGACCATACCTCAACCAACTCTTATCAAACACGAAGCGTTGTCAAGTAACCATCTATCCAATTTGTCTAACCATGCGTCCTTGGTTCAACCACTGCAGGAGCCGTGAACCCCGCCGGCCTTTGCCCCGGTTCAGTAACACGACCCACAACTCCTGAGTGCGGCAACAGCTTGTCCCCTCTAGCCATGGCTGCCAGGTTTTCTTCTAGAATTGACCGGGGCAGCTTCCCGACTGCGGACCCCTCTTCTACCCCGTCGCTATCCAAGAAGACAAAATGGGGGATCCCCCCGACGCCGTACTCTTCCACCTCCTCCGCCCAGCGCTTGTTGTCGATGTTGAGCAAGACGAAGTTTACCTTGTCTTTGTAGTTCTGCAAAGAAGAGGATCCGGATAGATTCGAGCAACCAAGTTAAAGGCTGCGGTATCGGCAGCAAGTAATACTTGCCGTCCTGCTCGTAGGCAACAGAGCTGACATATTTGAACGATTTCCGGTGTGATAGGTTCAATTGTCTCGATTGTCTGTCTCCTTGATTTCCCAACAGTACCAGTCGCGTGATAAAAGCGAGCAGACCGACTCCTGGCCAGGAATGACATGCCAGCATCAGCTTTAATTCGCTCGGACCCTCGAATACAATGTTCTGAAACCTTGTAAGTCATGACCCGAGTATCAAGTTCCAAGGGGAATCGTTGTCTCAAAAAGGGCCCTTCTTCACGGAGGGTACAAGTGCAAAATGTTCGGAACCAACAAAAGATCGAGGTGCATTCCAACGAATCAACTCAGATGAGAATCGGTCCTGATATGAGACAAGGACCGCATTAGGGCGACGACTGAGAGGAAGTTTGTAGCGAAGAAGATCCACAAGGGATATTGTAAGGGCCCCTGACATCAAAACACTGCACCTGCTTTCACATTCAATATAGTTTGTGTTGGCCTCAAGAACAGGATGTTTCGAATACAACGACTTTCGAAACGAGGTCCCTTGTGCCATCAAACCCCACGCTTTTCGTTGTACCAAAGGTAGCCATTCAGATGGATGCTCAGAATTGAGACCAGAAACTGCCGATGTCCGAACGAAGGCTCGCACTTCAGCTAAAAAACTGCACAAAACAAGCAGATAAGACCAACTCGCTTCTCCGGTTGATGAAAGCATGATCGACACACTTTAGTTCCACAATCACAACCCATACTTGATCAGTAGTATGTCGAACTCCTCGTCTTTCCTCTCACCTGTTCTGCAAGGTACACCTCCTTTGCCATCTCCCGGCACACCACGCACCAATCCGCATAGAACTCCACGACCGTCGGCCTTCCGTTCGTAATTGCTGCATCATACTGCATTGCCCCAGCCGCTAGCTGGTTTAAGTCGGGGCCAGCACCGGCCCCCCGCGTCGCAACAAACATGCCCACTGCCACCGCTACCGAAGCGAGCGCCAGGCGCTGGTTCAGTTTCTTTGTGGGTGCAGGGAATTCGGCATCGGAGGAGCCTGAAGTGGATGGGGACGGCTCCTCTTCGAATACAGGTTCTGAGGTGTCGGGCTGCAAAAAAGCGACCGTACTCAATTGAGAAACTAGTGTGAGGATAAAACCAGGATAAGGATTTAAGTAATTGGGTCTGGAATAGGTCATCCTGCTGCCCTGCCCTATAGTGACAGACAATGGGTGCCCCTAGAAAAGGCCACCGAAAACATGGCCGCGCTGCAAGAGCGGGGGCAATCGCTGAAGAGTGCAGGATAACAAGAGGAGGCACAATAATCAATTGGAGTGGCTCGAAAACTTGGAGTGTTGCGCAGCAAGGATGGGACAGAATGTGGTTTTGGCCCAAGATTGGGGCTCAATGGGGAAAGTGGTACGTTGCTTCACCACTTTTGTGCAGCTGAAGCCGCAGCTTACTGAAAGTGTCAACAATCAAAGTACTGTGTGAACCACTTCGTTACAATAGAAGTTGCAAGTCAAAGTGTCCTTGGCTTCAATGAGATTTCTCACAATCTTGTTGGCACAGCGAAACAGGCGGTCTCTTTGCAGTAAAACCAGCTGCATTTAGAGTCATCAGAGCAACGCAATTCAAGCTCCTTTTCGAGCTCAATTGGCAGCTTCTAGAAAGTCAATTCTGGTAGACATATGAGTAGAGCTCTCAATGCAGGAGTCTTTGTGTATTTTCCTGTTGTTTTTTAACAGAGACAAGATAACTTCTGGTCCGCTTACTTTCTCGGCTGTTTCTTCAACACTGTCCAGCTCCTGACTTTGGCACCGCCAACTTCGACTTGCCATCCCTTTCTCCATATTCACACCCTTTCTCGCTGGTGGTGCGAGCGGAGTTCTCCGCCAGCCCCATCCCTTTGACAAACTGGCTTTTGGTCTCAAAGCCGCTTTTGGTTGAGGGGAAAAACTGGAGGCAGAGGAAAAACAAGACGGGGCCAACCGCTTTGCTGGGTTCACTGTTGAACCTAAAGATTGAAAAGTTATATCGTTGCAGGACAGCCGCTTTAACAAACTGACAGATGCCGCCATGGCTGCGGAGAAGCAGGTGAAACTAAGTGTTCAACCAACGGAGACGTTTTCAACAATGCGGTGACCTTCAGGTACCGAAAACTCAAGCAGCAGCAGCAAAACCCATGCGCCTTCCAGGCCAAGTTTGCAGCACTGGCAGGGATTCACGCCTTCGATCAGAGCTGCGGGAGCACGCAATACCTCTAACCTCATGCGTGGCCGCTTTTTCACCCCACGATTGGGCACCGATCGGATGGCTTCGAACCACAGAAATTTTCAGCCGTCGATTCTTTCAGAAGACGACAGGTCAGGGCAAACTAAAGCTTAAAGTGGGCGTATGCACTCGCGAGTGCACCTGGACATCGGACGGTTTAAACATGCGAGTTGAATCTATCGGACGGCTCAGAGCTGGCCTCCTCAAGGCTCTCCTCAGGACTCAGACTCACTAGTGTGCATTTCCCAGCTTTGAAATCCGACGCCCACTTAAAGCCTTCTTGAAACCTGCAATTGGCACACAGCTCGGCGGACCGGCCGCGCTCCCGTGGGTCGCGGTCGCGGCCGCCCTACTACCGCCCGCAGGATGCAACATAGTATCAACATGGTGATAGCAGCGCTTATAGGTCCTCAGCTTGAATCGACCGGGTCAGCGACGAGCGCAGGCTAACCTGGTTTGCAACATTTTAGATCACAAACTTAAAGAGCTGCTTTACGCCCAGCATGCAACATCGGCGAAAAGCAACGATGAGCGGGCCAGAACGGTCTGGAGTCCAAGAGATTCATGAGTCAAGATTCAGTACTGCAGAATGCTTGCGCTCGATGGGATCACGCGCAGGATCCCCTAGGCTCCATGGTATCTTGTCTCGAGACAAATTCTCATATGCGCAGCTATTTAACTTTGGACAGGCTTCATCTGTGGCACATGAAAAGTAAAGACTCGCTTCAGAACTGCATTGGCAAGCCCGATTGTTCGACGTACGAATGCTTTCCTATGCTCAAGAGTTTCGCATAGATGCCCTCCCCGCAGCTCTCGTTAATATCGAAATATTGTTATCGCTTGGCAGCCATCGTCAAGATTCAATTTGCGACCCTTTAACAACGACCAATCGGAAGTAGGGAAGGAGCACTTTATGTGCAACCGTCTGACTATCTGAGTGTTCTGGTCCTTCGAAGCATGGATCACGTCGTTAAAGGGCATTGTCTAGTGTGGTTTAGCTCTGTGGTCTAGCGCTAAAGTATCAGCATCATCGTGGTTAATAATCTGGCATCCGCAAGTCCCAATGAGGATTGGCAACGAGCGCCTATTGTGCGCACAAGCAATTGCAGCCATGTGTTGGAGACTGGGTAAATGTAGATTGCGACTTGAAAGGCACACTGATTAGGATCTGTTCAAGCACATAAGTAGCCGCAGATTGTATTGCTGGTGGAAGCGGCATTGCCAATTCTGCTTTGCTTTAAGCCTAAGCCTAGGAAAATGAAACCCCTCGCAGTCAGTCCCTCAACTCAACTCCCACCTCAATCTGCGCTTCGCAACGGGGAAAAAGGACGCAAATCTTGCACGAGGTCTTTGAACACATTACAGAACAAAATAGTGACCATTGTCAACGCCAATGTCGAAACTGCCCAACAGATCTTGCAGCAGGCCCTCCAACACACTCGGCGCCGTGCCCGCAAAGTTGCCGCTGACGTCAGCCAGGTTGCACCGGCCCTTCGCGGCCACCCAGTCGAGGACGCTCTCCACGTCAGCAACCGGCGGCTCTGCTCTCGGTGGGGTCCCGGGCGCGCTTTTTGCCGAGCTCGCACTCTGCTCTCCTCCGGCTGGGCTGGCAGGAACCTCCGTCCGCTCTGCAACTTCCGTTTCAGTGACCGGAGCGGACCTCGCTTTCTGGGGAGCGCCACTGTTGGCGACGCTCGTGACCCCATCCTTTTCCTCTGCGATGTGAACGTCCGAGCGCTTCAGCTTGCTCTGCGGAGTGGCTTCTTCGTCCACGTTCAACTTGCCGGACTCGAACTTTAGCAGCGCGTCCAGCGCCGCACTCTCCCACTCCTCCTCTTCGCTCTTCTCGCTCTCTTCCGCCACGTCCGACCCGCTCTCCTCCTCCCCGGCATCAGCTTTCTCGCGAGTCGGCTTGGCAGGAGCCATCGTCCCTGGGCTAATGGTAGCCGCACCCGATTCCTTGTCGACGCTATCCGGGGCAACAAGTGCGGCTCCTTGCTCGGTTGCTGGCTCTGGTTCTCCGGCCGATTCGTCCTCTCTCGGGGCTACTTCTGCCTCTGGCGGCGGCGACGTCTCTTTTCCCGCAGAGAACGCGGTCGGGGCGCCCTCAGTCCTTTCTCGAGGAGGCGACTGTGCACCCCCGTTTATTGACGCCCCGAACCCGTGCCATGCCGGTTGTGTGGTCTTGCTTTCAGCAGGGGGGCTGGTTTCCAAAACAGGACCCTTGCCTGTCGATTCCGACTCAGATACAACTGCTTCTGGCTCAGTTCCTCGCTCCACTTCGCGGACAACTTTTCCAGAGGGAGTGCCCACCGGGGGACTTTCGTGGGCCTCTTCAACGTTCTTCTCAACGACCCCCCCCGGCCGGGACGATCCCCCGGTCTCCTTCTGAGCAATTGTCTCCTCAGCGGCGTTAGCCTGAGGGCCCGCCTCTTTCACCGCCTCTTCCTTAAGCATCTCGACCGGCGCCTTGTCACTGTCCACGGACGTCCGATCGCCAGGATCGTTCGTTGTCTGGCCGTCCTTCTCTTCGGACGCCTCCGGCGTCCGCTTGGGACGTGTCTCCTCGTGCCCCGGATCCGATGCTTCCGCCGCCGCAGCTTCCGGTTCCACTCTCTTCCGCTCGCTCGCCTCCGCCCCCGGCTGCTCGCGCGCGCCATCACTCTCCTGCCCGCCATCTCCGGACGCATCTCCCGCCTCCGCACGGCCCTCGCTCTCGTTCTCCGCTTTGTCCGCGCGTCTCGCCTCTCTTCTCGCCCCCTTCCGCTCCCTCCGTTCCGCCCGCCGTTGCTTCCGTTCCTCTTCCGTCTCCCCGCGCTTCCGCTTATGCTTCCGGCGGCGGTGCTCCGACTCCGACTCCCCCTCGTCCCGGTGTTTGTGCCGCCGGTGCTTCCTCCCGTGCTTGTGCCGGCGCTTATGCTTGCCCCGGTGCTTCCTCCCATGCTCCTCCTCATCCGATTCTTCCCCCCTGCTCGCGCGCGCTTTCTCCTTCCGCCTCCGTTTCCGCGCGCGCTCCTCGTCTTCTCCCTCAGATTCTGCCGCCTTTCTCTTTACTTTGATCTCCTTCTCACCCTTCCGCTTCTTCCCTACGACCTCATCGTCAGACTCCGTTTCCATTGGCTGTTCGCGACTCTTGTCCTTCCGTCGGGCTAGCTTCCCCTTTGCCCCACTCATCGCTGCCTGCGTAGCACTCAATTCTCCCGAAAAGCGCCGCTTCTTCCCGCTCGAGTGAGGGGCTTTGTCCGTGTCTGCTGCTGGCGTCTCAACATTCCTACGCTTCTTTCCTGCCGTCCCCACCTTCGTCCTAATCTCCCCGGCTGCAATGCTGACGTCGGCAGCAGCGTCACTTCCTTGGCTGGCCCCTCTCCTGAGCCCCATCTTCCCAGCCTTGACTTCCTTTTTTCCGGCTTTCGCCACCTTCGCCCGAGCATCTACTGCCCCCTTCTTCTGCGGACCCGCTTTCAGACCGCCGCCACGTGTCGTGCGCCCAGTGGCCAACGGTGAGCCGTCCGTTCGGACGTCCGCCTCCAGCAGACTCTTCGTTGCCCCGGACTCCGTCGGAGCGTCCGGCTGGAGCCGCGGCTCTTCGGCACCTGGCACGGCGGAGGGGGCCTTCTTCCGCAGCCGATCCGTGCGCCGCAGCGGAGTGCGCTCGACCGCGAACCGGCGGGCCTTGGCCTCTTTCAGGATGGCGCGCTTCTGCACGCGCACCTCTTCGTCTGCAACAAGCATGAACCGAAGTCGGTCAGACCGGCCACGTGGCAGATGAGGAAATGAAGAGTCTGTACAGCCCCAGAACTAGGCCACTGGTATCTGCCTAGCGCGATCACCTTGCTTTAGTTCCCAAACCTGCCCACAGAGATTGAGCCAGATCCTGTGTGGAAATTCTGGTCTTGTGACTCAAGACTTGGACTGTCCGTATGCGAAGCTGACAAACCGCTCCTACAAAGGCACATCTGAAGATTGGGGGAGGTTGGAGTGTATGTCCTTTCACCGAAATGCATGATTTGTTTGTGACCTTAAGATTCGCTTTCCTTCTGAACCAGCTATGCAGAAACACATGAAGTTTCTGAATGGTGGCCAGAACATCAAAGATGGTATAGGGACGTACTAGGCTACGAAATGCCGTCACAAAGGTCAGATAAGCATGCTTCGTTCCCTAAACCACAAGCAAAGGCTGTGTAGACACCCCCAGCTCCACACTTTGGAAGGGTCTCCAATCAGAAACGAACTCCCAATCAGACCGAACCCTCTTGCTTGCATGCGGCACCCTCACCTTTCACGTACACGTCCCCCAACGGCTTCACCTTCCTCGCTCCCGCTTCCGGCGACGCAGCAGACTGTTCCTTCCGCTTCTCCGCAGCCAGTTCCGGCGGAAGGACGTTCTCCTTGCCGTTCGTCTTCGCAGTCGGCCTCTTCCTGGCCGCCCGTTTTCCCGTCACGCGCTTTTTCACGGGCGCCTTTGCCGGTTCTTTTTCCGGCGATAGCCCAGCTATCCCGACCGCATCGGCCGCGCCAACCTGCTCTTTGGCGGTCGCCTTTTCTGCCTCCTCTTCGCTGTCGTCTTTGACAAACCCGTCGGTGCGTCGCTCGACGGCGCGGCGCCCGGGAAGCCCCTCCCTCGCCTGCTTTGGTGTCAACTTGTCCGGCGGCTTGTCCGTACTCTTGGGCTTGACACCAGGCCTCGTCCCCGTCCGTTTCTTCCTTGGGACGGACTTCGCCTGTACCGGACTAAGCTTGACTGTCCTGGGGGATCCCCCAGGTTCTCCGCGCACTTGGGCGCTGATTCCGGCCGTGGCTACTCGTTCCGAGACTCCCGGTGCCAACTTTCCATCTGCCCCGGCCTGCACCTCCGGTTCCGGTACCCAGAACCGGGAGCCTGCTCCAGCGAAACCAGAGCCCTCATCGCTTTCCCGGGGTGCTTCCCCGAGCGGCTCCCCCTTCCCTACTTCCAGGTTCCTCGCTGCCTGCCGTTTCACCGCCGCCTCTAGGATCGACACTGACGGCCGCCGCCGTTTCTGCATTCCGGGATCGATTCTGGGTCCTGGCGCAGGGTTGTGTTTTGTCGAGGGAACCCGCTCTTTCGCCGTGGCCGGATCGTGAGCCGCAGCGGCTTTCTTTGCCGCGGCCTTCTCTGCCCGGAGCTTGGCGGCTGCGCGTCGGGCTAGGGCCTTGGCCTGGAGCGCCTCGAGGCGTTTCTGGCGGTTGGCCAGAGCGAAGGCCTTGTCGTCCTGCAGATTGTAAGGGAGGCGATGAATTTAAAGACCCTCAAACACGCAACACAGGCGAAGTCCGTCTGGGGCGTCAGAATCCTTGACTTGTCCAAACAATGGAGACATCTCATGATCTAGTGTGTCTGCAAAGCAAGGTCCGAGGCGCACTGGGAAAACTTTGACGTCTGGCGGAAATTCGCTGGCTGCCAGGCCTGCACGTTCCCATCAGTCATAACCAGAAGTGCCTTCGTTCCCTCAAAGAGGAGGGTACGAGTACACTGAAATCGACTGCAGTCAGCCCTTGAAGCAGCTCTATTTGCGGTGAACAGGTGCACAAAATCAGGTGCCCAAACGACACAGACTCGGTGAAAATTTCCAGCTCGTGTCTGAGTGCTGTCAGGGACGGCACGAAATGCCTTGCAGGAAAAGTGCACTGCACACGCAAGCTTGAGAAGGATGCGACCACATTCTTGTTACGCTCAATAAGGCAGGACGGCCTTGGAATCTCCAAAAACTTACGAAGCTTGCAAAAAATTGCCTCTAATCTCAGACTGCCGCTCGCCGCTTGGAACAGCAACTTCAAAGGACAAGAAGAAGGAAATCAGAGCCCACCTCTCCAGCCTTGGCCTTGCGTGCCTCGATCCGTCGCTTCCGCGCCTCCGCCGCCTGGTCCGCCGGCGCCGTCTTCAGCCGCCACAGCTTCCGGCTCCTCCGCAGGATGCTCGCGTTCTGCTCTTGCGCACGCGCGCGAGCCCTCACGCTCGTCCAGAACCGCTTCACCTTAGTTTTCAACCCCACTGCCCGGGGCTTCCTCGAACCGGGCGCTTTCTGCGGGGTCGAACGACCCCCAGGCCGCCCAACCGGCCTGCCGCGTTTCCTCGCAGGTTCCGAAGCGCCAGCCTGCTCTGCCGCTTTGGAAACAACGCGCCTGGGCCTCCCCCGCTCCCTGCGCTCGGGAATTCCATCCTGCTCCGACCCCCGAACCGGGGATGGTTTCACTCCCGTTTCGACCATCTGCTTTGCTGCAGAGACAGGGCTTGCATCCCCGTTTGAGCCACCGTTCTCCTTTATGGCTGACTCGGCAGCACCGCCCGCGCTGTTGGACGGCGTCTGAGCCGCTCCCTCGACCTCGCTCTCTGACTCCTCGCTGCTGGACGAATCGTCTCCGCTCCCGCTGCTGCTGCCGCTGCCCGAGTCACTCTCGCTGTCGTCATCGCTCGAGCTGTCGCTGTCCTCTTCCGCGCCGCGCCCCCTCCGGGCGGTCTCCTTCACCCGGGCTGCACCTGCGCCCCCTTGCGCCTTCACAGAATCGCTGTTGCTCCCAAGTGACGACCTGCGGGGCCCCACAACGTCATTCTCTTTGACAGCTTTCCGGCCGACATCTCCTTCCGTCTTCGTTTCACATCTCCGCCCAGACCCAGGCGCATTCGCAGTCCTCGCCTCGGCGGCCTTCCCCCTGGCTCTCTTTGCCCTGGAACGACGCTCGGAACCGCTGTCCGATTCGCTGCGCGTACCGCTCTGCGACCGAAGATGTCCCTTTTCATCCCGTTGGAAAATCCACTTCTCCTTGTTGGCCGACCCCTGAAGCCCCTCCAGAACTGTGACCTCAACCTCGTGCTCCAAAACTTCCCTCTCCTCAGCACCTTCTTGCTCCGCCTTCGGCCTGAAAACCGGTGCTCGCGGCCTGCCCTGCATCATGGGCGTGAAACGCACTCGCCTGCCCGTCCGCCTGGGCCGTATTGTTGTCTGTGTTTCCTCTCCCTGAGTACCCTTTTTCCTTCCCGCTACGGTCTGTGGAGCCTTGTCTACCCGGCTCTCTTTGAACCAATTCGAAGGAGGGATGCCCTCGCCCGGAGGGGTGGCACTCGGAGTTTTCGGGAGGGGGTCCGAGCTGTCAGTGGGGGTGGCTGTAGACCCCCCACTTGGAGGACTTGCAGACGTCTTTGAAGCATCCTCCTTGAGTGGCGTTCCATCCAGAGAATCGCGTCCTGCTGCAGCCCCACCTCCTTCCAACGGACCGTTCGGTACACGACTCGGCTTGTCTGACGGCTTGCTCGCAAGGGGTGTACTGGCACCAGCATGAGCAACCGACTCATCTGCAGCCGGCATCTGTTCCGCTGTGCCGTCAGAGACGCTCGCGGTTGCGGGCGTGGCATCTGCGCGTTCCGGGGTGATAGGAGGCAGATGCGCTCTCAGCAGGTCCTGGAACTCCCGCTTCTCCAGCAAGCCGTGCGAGTTCAGGCCGCGCTCCTTGAGTGCTTCCCTCAGCTGCCGGACGCTCATGGTCTCCACATCCTCTCCGCATGGCAGTGCTTTGAATGAGGTTCCAGACGGGGGATCCCTTGATGTTTGGGCTTGGGGAGGGGGGACAGAGCTGGCTGGGGTTTTGAATTGGGGCGCCGGGGAAGCTTCCCCAGGAGTCTTGGGGTCAGCAGCCTTGGACACCCCTGGGACCGGACTACTGGCGGCCGCCATGACACTGTTAGTCACAGGCTGGGGGGCCAGTCCTTAAAACTGGCCGCTGCAAGGGGGGGTCCCCGCTGGCCCGGCAGAGGTGACCCCCAAAACTCTGTCTCTTTGCAAGGGATGCACCAGGAGGGCCGCTTGAATGGGCACGTGCAGCTGCAGAAGAAAAATGGTCAGAGTTTGCCATTTTCCAATACTTATTTTCTGAGTGTTAAAAGTATAGCAGCACAGTACATTCATTGGCATGTC
Source organism: Klebsormidium nitens (assembly GCA_000708835.1). NCBI lineage: Eukaryota > Viridiplantae > Streptophyta > Klebsormidiophyceae > Klebsormidiales > Klebsormidiaceae > Klebsormidium > Klebsormidium nitens. The sequence goes on along the minus strand of DF237169.1, from coordinate 108,445 downwards.
TGCTGTAGTGGGCAGTCTAACAATTTGGAAAGCTATACACCAGGCTGCGCTCTGGCTTTATTTAATCACAAGGATTGAGGCGAGCACGGTATACTGCTTGCATTTTGCAAACGATGAGTTTTAGATCGTAAATACCGCAGCATTTTACGCAGACCATTGCACCTTTAGAAGAGAGAGTATGCCATCTTAGCATGTATGAAGATCTGCTATCGTCTGCTGATAAGCTGGTATAGTACCAAAAAGCGTCCAGAACCCCCATAGACCCATGGAAGATTTTCTGTCTTGCTCATCTCTTACCTGCTTGCGTCAGTTGAACGCCTGCTCCTGTTGGCGCTCCTGGGCGAATGAACGCCAGGTTCGCACTGTGGTAGGTGGTCTGCAGCTCTGTCAGCAACAGCGAATCAAATGCATGTCTGTTGCCTAGTTTCTGCAAGAACAATCAGGGAGGTTATATGCCCCATGGATGTCACGATTGACGAAAGGAGCGAGATACAGATTGGACAGAGGGCAGCTCACATGCCTGTTATTGTCATGCGAAGGCAGGAATGCTGGTATCAGAAGCTGAGGTCCAATGACAAGTAATACTCCTAGAGGGTATACATGAAGAGGTCTCAGTCTCAAGGTGGACAACGTTTCCTCAAAAGCTCGCACGTGAGCCTTTTGTGAGAGCAGGCTGTACACTCATCCAGATTGTCTGGAGGCCACTCCAAGCTGTCTTGTAGCTGATAGTGGTGTCCAACAAGGATGTAAATCGTTGCGTAACCGGTGCTTGGAATGACAAAGAAACAAGAAGATACTACCTAGATGAAAGCACACTTACCCTCACTTCGTCTTGGTCTGTGGTTCCCCAGGAGCTCGGGTGCTGCTCCTGCAGGATTTTTGCCTCACTCTCCGTTTTCTTCACTCTTGTAGCCACAGACGAAGGCAGTGCCAGTTTTGAGAGTGTACCAGCTTTACTGTCTGCTGCAAATTTACAAGCTATCGCAGGGTGAGTGTCAACTACTGTTCAACTATCTTGCGCTGCAAATGCTGTTGGGTTCGGGAGCACGCATGAGCACCACACTCCATTTCCATTAGAACTGCCAACGTCAAGCGTCCGGCCAGGGCCCGGCTTTTGCTTCTGAGGTGCGCTTAAATCCAGGTAGGTAGACTGCTCAGATTCTTAGGCTACCTGTATTGAACTGTTCACTGTCCACCCCTGCACATCTCTGAGACTAGGTACCTAATCTCACTGGATCACCTACGGTACCTACCTACATGATGGTGGTGATCTGATCGCTCCCTTTTCAAACTTCAAAATGTGGCGGGAGTTTCCTCTGCAGGTCACATTCACGATGCTCAAGCAATTTTTAGGGCCAAGGCTCAAGCCCCTCGGATCGACCAGAGACTGAACTGGCAGTGAGTGCAGAGGAGTCCGGACTCATCGTTCGGCCGGCCGGACTCCGCGAGTCTAGGTCCAATCCGAAATCCCCGCAGGTCGGAACCCCCGGCTTGCACTCGCTGCTACCGTCGGCCGCGGTGCCGCCGCACCGTAGTCAGGTCGCCTGCCGCCGGGCGCGGCCATTGCGCGGCCATGTTGTCTTGGTACTGTACGCATGAATACTGGGTTGCCAGCTCTGCAAAGCATGCACGCAGAAGGCATGCGCTGGTGCCTATTCTGGTCGATGCATGTTCTCATGGCTGCGATCCATCTCCAAGTCACGTTTGAGCTGCGATGAATCCTTCGAAGTCTTCAGAATCATTGGACAGGCAGCGTCGACAAAGCAAGATGTCAAGACTCGACTTAAATGTCGGGCCTAAACTTCGAAGCTGCAACGAGTCGGTAAGGCAGAATAGCAGATTGAGGAAGTTTTGGGAGTCTGATGAGCGATCTTGAAGCAGTAACCGTGGTAGGTAGGGGTAGGCCTAGAGTGAACGCAGCCCCAGGAGACATCTTATTTCGCTCAAAAGTTGGAAAGAAGACTCATGGCAACAGCGGCTCGCGTCTTCCGCAGCACTCGCTCTTTGCTCACCTCTTTGCATGCGCCCCAAAGGCTGCAAAATAACGCCAGAAGCCTGTACTGGACCGCTCAGAGGTAAGCAAAGACAAAAGCCAACTGTTCTCTACATGAATCAGGATATACCGCTCGATCTTACCAATTACGACGCACTGCAAAGTTGTTTGAATTGTTGCTTTCTCTCAAGAAACACTTGAGCGACGGTTGAGATCCTCATGCTGTTCAAATCTTTGCATGCCTTGAAATCATTGAAGGGCTTTCCGCCGGTCCCGTATCGATATGCAGGCACCCTTTCGGGCCTGAAGGAGAGAAGACACTGCCAGCAATAGCTACCCGCTCCTTCTTTCCACCAATCATGCATACTGAAAGATGGATGCCAGCGTAGTCCGTCTTTCACGAGGTGCTGAATGTGATCTTGAATAGAAATTGGAAAGCAAGTGGCAATAGATGGGCACTAAAAGTACCCAGTTCGGCCACGAGTTCTGCAGCCGACCAAAAACGGGCATTGAAGCTTCTGATATCTTACGTCGGTTTACAAGTCGTGCATGCGCGGAGTAGGCGCCAGGAATTTCGTGTCATTGTTTCACGGATTCTCCAAGTTGGTGTTTTGAGGATGTGCTTACCATGCAGCATAGTAGGATCGATTTTTGACTTGACCGTTAGTGAGGACGTCTTTTCTGTCTTACAAAAGATCTGATAGTGTGTATGCGTTTTGTGCGAATTTTCTCAGATTCTCATGCTCTAGGTCTGCCGGCCATCTTCCGATCAGGTTTCTTGTAAGCCACAATACATCCTGCTACTCGCTGAGAGTCTGAACGCGAGCGCTATAATCTTTGCTGCATCTTTCACCGTTGACAGTCGAGGAATTCTGCTGTTTCTCGCATCTTCTGAAAATCTACAGCCCTGCCCAATTATTCGCTTCCGCATCTGCGTTTTAGAATTCTTCGACCTCCCTCCGTTTGCTTGCGCGAAACTCCCAAACCAGAGAGCCAATCCAGTTATACTTCTCCCGACAGGCACACCCACCCGCACGCGCACGGGCACGCGCACTCGCGCGCGCACGCACAGCCGCACGCGCAGTCCCACGCGCAGTTCGAGCCGCACGGCGTGCACACCGTCTCCGTGGAAGACGTGCCGGAGCTGCTCAGGCAGGGGCGGCCGTACGTCGACGTCCGTACACCGGAGGAGTACGCGGCTGGCCACCCGCCGGGAGCGGCCAACGTTCCTTACATGCTCAGGACGGCAAGGGGTAAGTGTCTTGGCTGAGGAAAGTCTCACGTGATTCCTCAGTAAGTTGGAGCCCAGAGATGGGGCGTGGGGGATGTGAGGTCTGATTTGCTGAAAGGTAGGATATGAGAATGGGGTGGGGTTCCCTGCCCTTTCCCTGGTGTCGCGGCTTTTGGTTTCTAAATGGGTTTGTTTACACCGTGATCTGGCGAGGAGAACTAAGGCAAGAAGCAACGGCACGACGGTGTCCAACTGTGGTCAGAAGCATCTCGAAGTGCTGAGTCTGTGAGTTTGTTAGGGAACGTCTTGGGCTGAGGTCCGAAGATACGCACACTCAGTCGACGTCTGCAGTTTCTTTGCCTTACGACAGCACCTTCGCCAGCTGATGATACGATGTCATTAAAACATTCCGACGTCTGTTGGAGCGGGGGAGGCCAATGAGACATGAACGCATCCTCTCACTCTGCTAACCAGAACTTCGACTTGTTGCGCAGGCATGACAAAGAATTCCAACTTCGAGCGTCAGATGAGGGAAGACTTCGACCCAAATAACGAGATCGTGCTGGTAAGCTGAGATCATCTTACCAATCCCTTCGTGTACGAAGCACATCTGAGACCTCTGCTTGCCGAATCTGATGCGCAAAGATAGCCGCTCATCTGATCCTGAGGTCTCGGTAAGCTTCTTGCTGAGTCCCTGCTACAATCCACGTCAAATAGCTCGTGTTGGCTTTCTTTCCTTTTGAGCAACGTTCTGTGCAACGGAGGGGTATGTTCGCACCCTGCTCGTATGTTGGAAGCGGAAAGGGCTGATTTGCTTCTCGTTTCGATGAAAAGATTAACGGATAACGTCATTTTTTGAGATTCTTGAGCAGAGCTTCTTGACGAAGCCTTTGTTATTTCTCCATTGCCAGTCTTCGAGAAACTTCGATTCAATTCCTCATGTATGATACATGCACCGTAACCAACTCCCAACCAGACAATCGTGATCAATACAGCACTGCGCCAACATTCTTTTCTCAGTCTCCTCCTGCCAATCTCGAATCGTTTGCGCTGACACCTTCTTGCAATTTGCAGGGCTGCCAGAGCGGATCCCGTTCGATGGCGGCCGCCGTCGACCTGTCTCAGCAGGTGGGAACGTCGCCCTGACAATTTGGCCCGATTAATTTTTTCCTTAACCCATCGCCATCCATTTTACTGCCTCAGATATACAGGGGCTTGGAATTCATTGCTTACAGAGAAGGGCCATGGATCTTTGTTGCGACGTTCTCAAATGAATCAGAAATCTGCAGCTATGTTGTTGAACGGCGAAAGTGAAGCGCTCCGCGAGAGAAGCGCTCGTGACTAGCCACGTGGTGTCCCTTCGCGCTCAATACGCAATAGCTTGAAACCTGAATTTGGGCCAGAAATGTTGTGGCGCCCAAAGTCACCGCACGGCTTTCAAGTTCGGTCAAGAATGCGGTACTTGAACCAGTGGGTCTTCTTGAAACAATCGTATTAAACCAAGTGACCCTCTGACCGTGTTTGCTAGTTAACTGCCCGTAACCATGTTCGTCGACTCAACGCGCTGAATCCGGTCAACGACTAACCTCCGTGCGCCCCTCTTCACACCTCAGGGCTTCCAGGACCTGGCCGTCCTTGAAGGAGGCTTCCGCGCGTGGGTGCTCGCGGGTCTGCCGGTCGAAACATCTCGCCCGGGCGCCCAGTAGTCTGCTTCAAATAGCCCGTACATAGTCGGCCAGGGAAATTAGACGCCGCAGGCTCAGACCCGTATATTCGACCAACAGGATTCAGCTGGCGGCAACAAGAAGGTAGACATCGAATTACAAAGCATCCTGGGGTAGAGGATCTGAGTCCAGTACTAAACGTAGAGGTTAGTAGCATGCAGTCATGGTACTATGTACACGTGCATGTGCGATGGGCTCATGCAGCTGAGAAGGAGCTGATGATTGGATGAGGATCATGTCTTTCGGGGGATTAAACAGCGCCGGGTAATCCGAAAGATCCCAATTGGAGGTACGTATGCGTTCTGACCATATGCAATTACTTCTTTTGTGCACGCGTTGAACGTACTTTTAACTGAGTGCATGATACATATTATCCACCCGAAACATCAATTGCGCACGTCAGTATGACCGTCGCGAGGTGGCGGCATGCAGGCGTTAGTAATAAAATGATATATATCGCGATCGTTGAGATCCTAATGGATGGATTTATCATTTCAGTATGTCTGCTGTCCGCCGAGCGAGGAGGCCGCTCTCTCTTGAACTTGATTCAAAGCTGAGTTTTTATGCAACACCAAGATGCAAATATCAGGTGAGACCCGGACGGTCATGTCGGATGTTGCCAGTTGCAAAGGGTCATGGGTTTGGCTGGCATGATTCAATCGACAACGGTGCCAGACAAGCAGGATACGAAATCATACAGTGCATCGATCCTTCAATGAACGAACAACATTGTACCGATAATGCGCTCTGGATTAAACAAGCTGCTGAAAGGAACCCAGGTGTTCAAAACAACGGAATGTAAGATTTTGAGATAGCATTGCGCCTAAGCTTTGGTTACAACGGCAGGAGCAGAAGATCCAAAAATGTTAATGCCTTCCAGCACTAAAGTCTGCCATGTCTTCTGGCGGCGGCGTGTAGTCATCGAGGCCCCTGCATCGCAGAATGCGTTCATCTCAAAATGAGCTTAGATTCGACGAGCAACAGCCTACGGACTCTACGCTCAAATCCGTTGAAACACAGAGCAGCTCTTTTTGGACCGGAAAAATTCCCAAAAGTCGTCCTTGAAAGGCGCGTAAACAGCCAATGAAAAGCTGACAGCCCATATGAATGGCAAAATATTTCGATCGGCTGATGTATTGCAAAACACGTCAGAGAACTTGGCTTTGGCACCAGTCGCCGTAGAAAGAGCGCAGCCCTTTTCCAGGTATTGCAAACCCGTGTTCCCGATGGGTGTCAGTTGTGAACTTGCTTACCCGTCGAGCTCCTCCAGGAGCGTATTCCGCGCATAGCGCTGCCCAAATAAGCGCTCCTTCACGCTGTTGAACGCGTTCACACCCGTATCCAAAGCCACGTCCACACTGTGGAAACAGGGCACAATCAGTGCCGAACATAAGTCGAAGCGGGGCCAACCTGCTGCAATCCGATGAGTGTACAACACAGAAAAGACAAAGCGGTTTCGCGAAAAATCCAACACGTTCTTGGGGGGATACTTTCCTGCTCAAACACGTACACGAAATGAGCATACGGCGCGGTCATTTCTCAACATCATGAGCGGGTTTTGATGGAGACACTTTCAAGAGCCTTCGAAGAGCCTTCAAGTTGCCGACGGTCTTAAAAGTAACTCTGCCAATCAGAATTCCAGCTCTCTCCAACAGAGAATGTCATTTGCTGAGTCTAAAGACCGGCAACAGATAGTCAATTCAAAGAGAAAGAACAAACTGTAACCACAATCAGCCAGCCACGGAAAGGATAGGAGAACGCTCCTTACAGTGGCGAGACGACCTCCCATCTTAGGTACACGAGATAACCGACGGCGCCCAACACCGCCAAGCCCAGGACAGTGATGAAAAATGCTGCATAAGACAAGAAAGGGCAAGTAGGTGAAAGGGTAGTCATCACTAAGACAGTCTTGTAGCTCTGAACATAGTTGACAGTACAGTATCGAGTCCATCGAGTGTCACAAGAGCCTGCTCCAGAAATGACGGTTGTGGCTTATTTAAGCTCCTCTGGGCGCGAACCAGTCGAGCTGTGAATAGAAGTTCGGGTCCGATGCGTGGGCGTTATCATCAGACTAGTACTTTCCTACAGCCTTTTGACCACAAGGACTGAAGGGTTCCAGGAATCAAGAGAAACCCTCGCAGGCAGTCAATTTAAGGGCGGACGAAGGAAATTTTCAGAAGCATGCAAGGAGCGTTTTGTTATTTCGACCGAGTACAGGCAAATCATGAATGGAGCCATTACTCACATGCCCATCGGAAGCCCTTCCGGCTGCCCCCTGGAGGGGGCTGCCCCCCTGTCGCAGCATACTCGCCAGCAGTGCTTATCTGCAATCGAAATACCGAGACGAATCATGTCAGAAGAGCTGAGAAGTGAAGCGTACAAGCTCTCAGAAAGAGCTGCTTAGCCGGCCTTCGAACCTGGACAATCACTATGACATGCCGCCACGCCTTGAACTAAACGGGCTTGTGCGTAAAAACACTTGGTCGCAGAACAACTCTGGTAGATCTGATTTCTCAGTGGTGCTGGACTGACCCATAAGGCGAACCACAAAGCTTGCAGACGAAAGAATCATCAGGGCTAACTAATACCAAATGGTCAGAAGCTTTTACGTTAGCGCAGCAAGCTCCTCGGTCAAGTATTTTGGGGAACAATATGATGTCCTCCGGAATACATGTACAAGCAATCTCCTCAGGTTGGAGCCATCCCGTGCGCAACTACACCAAGACAAAAGCTGCAAACAGTAGAGCAAGATCCCGAACTCACCAAAAACGTGGGCGGCCTTGTAAAGGAAAGGTGATTCCCGTACCGACCCACGTCCCGGGTGGCGAAACCCTGGCCCTCGTCGAAGGTCCAATACCCAGCCAGATCGCTGGTCGCCTGCAGCCGCATACATTCAATCGGTCAAGTTCACCACCAAAGCTTTTGACACATGAAAGGAGTATGAACGTATCCCACTTCCGGCAAAGATACGCTTTGTTCAAAGCCTTCAAGCTGATGAGAAGCAAGTATGTCAAAAGACAGAACGCCGTCGTCTGACATACAGCTGCGCGTCAGTTCCAGGCAATTTGGACGCAAGAACGCCACAAACGCCCGGTCCTTCCGTGTCAAACAGATGGAGGGCTTCCTTCAATTGCAAACGGGAAGACTCGTCTAACCTTGTCCATGAACAAGCTTGAAAAGAATCTCTCTCAACCCGTCCTGAAGTCACCTCCTCCAACGCAAACCATAACCACCTCCACCAACTTCCAAACACAACGCCATTCTTTCGACTGCAAACCAGAAACAGTTTGCTTACCTTGATATCAAACATCTTCCACCGGGCAGCAATGTCTGCCGCGCTGAGCGCCTTTCGCCAGAGTCGGATCTCGTCCAAGTCGCCCACGAAAGAGTCCCCGGGACTGATCGGGCTTGAGGAATTTATGCACCCGCCCACGCAGCCCAGGTGGCCGCCAATGGACAGCGTGCCCCCCTCCGCAATCGCCCTGCAAACGAGGGCCAAGAAACTTGCCTACACTATTTGAAACAACTAAAAGTCCACGATTAGACAGCTGTCAATACCTTTTGATTCGAAATCAAACCTGCTGGGACCAACGAACTATGCAGAAATTGAAGGCGGATCATGTGCGGTGCTTTGACGGTCGGCCGCTCCACCGTTGAGAAGCGCCCCCACAAGCAGCAACTGAAACAGTAGCGCATAAAAGAGGAGAGACAAACCACCATGTCGAGGTCCTAGAGGTCAGCAATCAAAAGCACCTAGATATAAACTCCCTCGGCGGACTACCAACTTCCATGCTTATTGCTTGAGAAACGCGCTCAGTTGACACAAGTCACCTAGCATTATAACAAACGCTATTCCTCTTAACCAGCAAAAGGAGCTCACTTTTGCTTCGAGAAGGTGTCCCGGAACACCTCCACCCCGTCGTTGTACATAATCGTCCTCCCGTCTGCAGAGTTCCACGTGACTGCGATGTGGTGCCACGTGCCGTCGGCAGCTCGCAGGCCAGTGCCTTTCACGTCCCCGTTCACAGCGATCTCGAGCCCCACCCGCAAATCGGATCGCCTGCAGAAAGCAAAGACAGAGACTAAGAGCAGAAGCCCTTCCAAGATCAGAGCGAAAACGCCCCTCTGCGAAAATAGTACGACAAGCTGCTTGAAAAGCTGTTGGTGGAAACCGCGAAATCGTGTGTGCTGCTTGTCAATTTGATATGCACAGAATACAAACTTGTACAAAACTATATACGATTAAGCAGAAGTTCTCAAAAAGGCGTCTGCAACCGCCGTCCGATGCCAAAAATGCATGCTCTTGTCCTCTTTGAACCTAGGGACAAGCGACGCCAAAAACAAAAATCCACCATGTGAAACAAAGCACCAAAAAGCAATGTTTTCGACGCTCACCTAATCAGATAGACTTGGTCCGCAGGTCCGTTACCAAAGCGGTACGAAAAGAGCGTGCCATCGTTGCACACGTCAATTGAGCGCATCCAGACCTCGAACGTAAACTGCAGAAACGAGACAAAGAGCTTGTTTCAACCACTTCTCGCGTCTGCTATGGGGCAAGAGAGTAAGAACTTCGCCACGCAAATCAGGCTTGAAAGGCGGGAAAGTAGATTGCTTTGACATCAGATCGATCGTCAGGAGTGGATAACTTTGACATTGCCATGAGCTTACCAAGTGTGGGAATAGCACCGCAAAGTGCTGTTTCACAATCAAGCCGACATTTGTTCCTTCATGCATTGTAAAACAAAGCGATACAGGAGGTCAGACAAGCAAACAAGCTGGAACCTGCATATCGCGAGCCGTAAAAGGATACTGAAACACATGGCCTGCACACACCATCAGCCCAGCAGAAACTTACCTGGTCATTAGCCAAACCCTTCACCGCCGTGGCTAGGAGGGCCTCTGTTCCGTCGAGGCTGGCGGCATATCCTTTCCTGTTCGGGGGTGGGCCTTTGGACTCGCCCTCCAGAGGACACGTGGATTCCTAAGAACACCATAAGCGAATTTTGTCGTGTTTGCCACTGGTCAAGAGGACATGCACGAACATATTGTTCTGACCTCAAAGCAACAGAATCGCGTCGGATCAATCCTAAGCAGAAGAATGACAGCAGCAGATTTTGAAAGAGACCCCACCATATTCATTGTCTAACGTCGCCAGAAAGATTCCTTAAGTGATCTGCACGCTTCCGAAAGCTCGTAGCTTGTCAAAGAAACGTGCTCGAAACGCAGTGCTTACAGGCGCCATCAAACGGCCACCCGGGCTCCTTGGTGTGGAATGTTTTGCGCCGCGTGTCAATATGAAGCAAGGACACCGACAACGGAGTCGGAAAGAGAACCGGGAAAGTGCGTTCCCTCTTTCTCAGCATACTTTTAACCGGATCTGGGAGTATCTTGCAACAGCAGCATGGCAACTTAACGGTGCAGACCACTTGAAGCTTACCTGCCAAAGGGGCGCTGCGCTCCCAAGAATGAGGTCATTGCCCTTGCCGGAAGCATCCACGATCATATACCGGGACTCTTGATCCCTGAGCAAGAAAAAATGCAAAAAGGTTTGGGCTCAAAGAGTGTCCATTCAAGTTCTTCAGCTTGGTAGCCACTCGACGTCTACATCAAGGGAAGCATCGCCAGCTGACCAGTTCGGTTCGTTCTTTTCTCAGTCAAGACGAGCAATTGTGTTTGATTGTATTACAGGTTCTTGCGTTTGACGCACAAGTTCATCCAAACGGAACGAAGACTGAGCAGAGGCCTTCCTTTTGGGGGACTTTTATTGAAGCCAAGCATTACCCAAACGATGGACCTCACAAGTCCGCTGTACAAGGCGGTGCCACGACCACAAAACCGTTTAGCTCTTAACTCTACCGATGGCAAAAAGAGTACCAAAGCTTTATGATGTCAGCGTTCTACATCTTAAAGCTGACAACACTTTGACGCCACATTTGTAGGAAAAGGCTGCAAAAAGCGAACTCGCACAATTAGACGGCAAGCAACGAGAAAACCGAGTGACACCCGATCTCAAACGACGGCCTTCATATTGATCCCACCTCTGGAAATCATAGTAGATTGCAAGGTCCTTCTCTGAGGCCGGATTCTGGATAGGCTGGTTGTAGTGGGCGCTAATCTGCAAACGCAGTGAAATCAAGGTCGTTGTCAGGTGGCCAGTAAGAGTGTTTGAAACCGGTGTCGCAAAATCCATTTGTGCCTTACTGTGAGCGAGCCAAACCAACGGAAATTGTAATTGCTGCCCCACATCGCCCCTCTGTTCGCACTCCTAGTAATAGACCTCGTTCCTCTGCATTGCTGTTCGGGTAGCGGCACCACCAGTATCAGCTCTGCTTCAACAAACTCCTCATGACGATGTTGCGCTGCAGTTGAGATGAGTTGCAAATCAAGCGAACCAGCAGGTTTCGCTCAAGCCAATGCGAAGCGGAGAAGAGTGCAGCGATCATTTATGTCACGACGTTCCGAACCAGGCGGTCACTTACGTCAGCGTCAGAGAGGACTTTATCCCACACCCGGACCTCTGCGAGCCCTCCGTGCAGGCTCTCCTCGCTGGCGAAACAACCGCCGCAGCAATGCTGGTTCTGCACAGAGGAAAGATGGGAATTGTGTCAAACCGATTTGCGAAGACAAAGAAGCCTCGGTTTGACATTCTTTATCTTCGCAATCCAATTTCTAGATCGCGCTCACACCAAGAGGGGGCCCTAGAACCCACGAAGACCTGCTTATTCCGCTCGACGGTGTTGAGAGAAGCGACGCAACCATACTGAAACCCCCGAAACATGGCTCCTCGGCAGATATGGCTAAGACTATGCAAACAAATACCGACAGCTCAACTGGCCTGGAGACCGAAAGTCGTAGAAAACGGACTTCAAGCCCGCTAAAGACAAGTTCTGGAGGAAGCGAAGCACTTTACAGGACTTTACTCGGGAGATGATTCGTACCTGCCCCAAAACGAGACACCCGTTGGCAGCTCGTGTCGCCCCTGCGTCGACACTGCCGTCCCACATCTTCTGCCCGTCCATGTAGAGGATCGCTACCCCGGTGGTTACGTCCCACGTCAGCGCGTAGTGGTGCCACTTGTGGTCTTCCGCAAACACTTCGGTGTCGCGAGAAACCATGGCTGCACGGGGGTTTTGCGCGCTAAGTAATTGATCGGCGCCCTTTGAAGCTGGGGTGAATAGATGGTGCCATGTTTTCAGATATCGGGTTTCAATTTCTGATGAATTTTGGGATTACGATCGAAGCTGCTAAAATGTCCAGCAATTCTTGAAACAGGGAGGTAAGGAAAAACTAAGTGTAAGCAGTTGCAGTCCCAACCTGAATTCATACGATAGCTTTTTGGAACCCGAAGGAAAATACTTTGCACACTACGCTTCCTGCATGGATACTCGACGAAACGCTGCTGGTCAAGTTTAAGTAAGGGAAACCGCCCGTGACGTTGGGTATTCTCACAGTTGATAACGACGCTCATGAGGTCGTCCGAGTTGTCCTTGTAGATCCAGACCGCCAGGGGCTCAAAGTGGCTGCCCGACTCATCTGGGGTGCTGACTTCGGCCGCGTATGAAAAGAGACTGCGCAGGTAAAAACCTCAATCCCGTCAGCCCTCTACCGTTTACTACCGATGTAGCAGGGCTGACCAAACAGCCGTTTGCATGCGCTTTTTCGCAACTTCCAACTTTCTCCGACCCTGAACAGTTCCGTCGAAGATACCTTCATTGAAAATGATGTTGCGAGATCGTACACAAGGGAGTAGAGTGAAGGCAGTCCTGCAAGTACTTTGAAAGTAAAGGGGAGCCATCGAGAAAGACAATCGGACACGTCGGGACTATGTATGCTGAAAGCCTAAATAGAATCTACAGCAAACGAGAGCGGCTCGAGGCCTTGCAATCCGCTAAATTTTGCGATGTTCTCGTTGAATTTCAACAGACTCTGCAGTCAGTGGTTGAACTACGGCTTGAAGGGAAAAGGACATACGACAGGCGTCCTCACGTGCTACGGCCCTCATTCACGTAGCCTGCGTCCAGGTTCTTCTGATCAACGGCCCACATCTCCACCGAAAAGCTGCACAACAAAAATCAAGCCCGATGAAGCGTGTTGCAAATTGCCAGCCAGGGCACGTTGTGGCTCTGCCCATGAGTTCAAATGAGTGCATTCCAAATCGAGAACGATTGGCGGACGAATGTGCCTTATGCGAGCTTCTAAAGGCCTTGGAAAGCCGGAAGAGCGCTGCAGGATGGATCATGTGAACCGGACCAATCAGAGGAGACCAAATCACGAGATTAGAAATTATGGAAGAATGTCAAAGGTGCTCTTTGACGGGACCGCTTTCGAAATTGCAAATGCGTCCTTCTTGCTCTTTCTCTGGAAAAGGCTGGGATTGGTGCAAAATAGACGAACCCTCAGGGCGACTTCAGTAAGCTTGGCGGCAGTCGGAGATGAGCCCCAAACTTTCGTACCTGCCCGTCGGGAACGTCTTCACAGCTGTGCTCCTTGCGAAGTTGTTGGAGAAGGCAAGGACTTTGTTCGTTGATCCCCTGAGCGGGAACATCTCGTTCGTGACGTTGTGAACGGGAGGGAATGTCAGGTTGAAGTTGTTGCCCCCTGCAGGAAGGCAAGCTCGTTGAGTGTTTGCTTCTAAAACGAAGGCACTGCGATGAAAAGCCTTTGTCATATATCAACAAAACTACAGCCTCTTGTCAAGCTACTTGACCAAAGTCCCAACGATTATAAGCTGATTAATTCATGCTGCTCTCGTCTACAACGTTTCTCTTTCCTGAAAACTATTCTAGACTTCAACAAAAGCCAGTCGCTGGTGTCACACGCAAATGCACATATCTCATTTCCGCCGACGCCGACTGATCTAAATTGGCAGGAAGCTCACCTCGATGGCTCTTGTCAAAAGTAATGTCCCCGCCTCTCTCATCAAGCGGCCAATAGCCCACCAGATTGTCCTTGGCTCCTGGCGCTGACAGAACTGGGTTACCTGTCCAGCGACGAGAGAGGGAAACAAAGTTCATAGGCTATGACGATGTGACGCGGACTGTACAAAAACAATCGAAACGCTTTGCAAAGCCTACACTTTCACGGCCCCCACATGACGATAAATGCGAGTATAGGAACGCCCGCTCGGTTCGACCTTCGCAGGCCTTCATGATTAAGGCGCCGGCCAATCAACGATCGTAGTAAGCCAAACGACAACACCAAAAGCTACACGCCGGATCCTTTTGCCTTCTTTCTTCCGCTAATGCCTCCGTTACCTCAATCTCCTCCACTAAGAAGGCTCCCAACCTTTGGCAACAAAGCACTCCAATCCATCTCTCGACCCGCAAGCTAGGCAACCAATTGACGTGTTCATGCGTATCACTCAAGTATCCACGTCCACGCACTGAATGTCAGGTGTACGAACAAACGAACAAACAAACTCTTCCAAGAAAATAAACCCCAAGTGCTGGAGTCATTTGTTGGCCCCAGTTGTACTGGATCATAGACCTTGCTTGAACTCCCTGCCATGCGTACAAACGCACGGACGAACAAACCCAAAGGTTTGATTCGAACTATTGAATCCGTTTGTGAAACCCAACTGGGCTGGATTAATGAACTCCCTTAGGAGAACGGACCTGACTGGTGCATCAACTGCAGAATCTCGGCCTGGCTCCGCTCCACCCTCCAGAGCCGGATCTCGTCCATGGCACCGTAATACGATTGGCCCGTCTCAAAGCAGCCGCCCACACAATCTGGAAGAACGACGGGGGTTACAGTTTGGGTATAGATTTTGAGCCCGGGAACGAGTACCAAATAGGGTCACTTCAAGGGAAAAGCGCAGGGGCTTTCCTGCTTATGTTTCTGTCAGACACCCCGCCATCCCTCCTCTCTCGAAATTTAGCCAATCGGAGTCAAACGCTTCTGACAACCGCAACAGCTGGTCGCTGCCGGACCCAACGGGGTTGATCCTGCGCTTTGGAAGCTATCCCTTCGATGGCGGATGGTGCGCACGGCCCCTCCTTCCTTGCTCTAACTGACTTTATCAAATAAGGATTTTTGCGTCATGACTGGCAGAAATCAGCGGTGAAGAGAAGGAAGGGTCTCGAAACAACCCCAGCAACATGCAACATTCCCTTCAAAAACGAGTTGAACAATCAACACTCAAACTGATACACCAAGTCGCAGACGACTTAGAGACGACCTGCTTCCCCTATCAAATCTCACGATGCTTCTTGCATTGGTCCTACTGCTTTGTGCAATGGGAAAATCTATCCCCAATCTGACCTATCCCCTCACCTTGTTCATTGCCAAGGACCATGATTCCGCCGCCCGGTAGCGGCCCCGTTTTGAAGGTGTCAAAGGCCTTCGCCAGCACCCCGTCCACGTAGATCATCACCCGGCCACTCTGCTCGCCATTCCAAGTGACCTGCAACAAGGAACATACAGTGGTTGTCGATCTCAAATCTGGATAAAGCTAGGAAAAATTGTGAAATTGCTCTAGGCTTGCAGTGGCTGAACCTGATCCATGAGACCTACCCATGAGACAAGGTGTTCCTTTCAGCTTACTGAGACTCTGCCTGTGCTCTACCAGCTTGATAAGAAAGTTGAGGAATCCCAGCTTGAACAGATCTTTTGTCCACGAAACTGCTGAATCAATGTTCCTCTCATCATAAACCAACTTGGTAAAAGACAGTCATGACATATCCTTGAAACCCCGACCGGACCGTTGGTTCCTGTTCATCTTGGATCCGCCTCGATTGCTCCTCCCAACCAGAGCAGGCTTGATGGGTTTGCATCCCCATGAGAAATCGATTTGACACTGGATCCTTGCATCTACGTCCAACTCCTGTCCTCACCGCCAGATGGTGCCAAAGCCCGTCCGAGAGGCCGACTTTGATCCCATTATCTTGCCACCCATAGCATGTTGGAACGATGTACAGCTCCTCTATGCAGATAATCATGTCATCGCCCGAGTCAAAGATGACAAATCCATTGCCGCCGGGACTGTTGGGGCCGCTGTAGGAGAACGGCGTGGACTTGTGGCAAGTCTGCGCGTGTCAGAGCAGGCAGAAAGATCAGGAGCGTTCCTTTGACAGTGTAAACTGAACCGACACTATACAAACCGATTCGCTTCTCCTAGAAACGCTTCTGCTTTGTTTGAAAACTGGAGAAGGGGAAGTAAAGAGATGGCTAGACAATTTCTGTCCTTTGAGTGGAGGTCAGTCAATGAAAGTAGACACCTGCCTGGCTTCAATTGCCTCAAGCAAGGGACTGACTTTTGAATCGTAAAAGCGTAGTGCAAATGCACCCAGCAACCCTGGGCACTGCTGGAGTACCTGGCGGCACACCTCAAAGTAGTCCGTGAGACTGAGTAACACTTCACGTCGGTGGAGAAGAAATGTCCAGCAAGAAAGCACACAGCTTTCAAAGAAAAGATTCATCGATGTCACAGCATTGCCAAAAATTAAATTCTTTGCAGTGAATGGATTCAATGTTCTGTAGAGCAACATGTCGCGCTTACCTTCAAAATACGAAAAGCATTGATAGTGAATTGATTTTACTATCATTCAACATTTCCCAGCACAGCACCAATGAACATTAGCATACTCACATCGTGCGACTTCAGCCACGTTTCAAAGGTCAGCTGCGTGGTGGGAAAGTTGGGGCCCGCTCTCGCCATCGCAACATGGTCGCCAAAGAGCAGCATTTGCGGCCCATCCGACTCTGAATCCAACAATGCACC
The DNA here is from genome assembly GCA_000708835.1 of Klebsormidium nitens. Classification (NCBI taxonomy): domain Eukaryota; kingdom Viridiplantae; phylum Streptophyta; class Klebsormidiophyceae; order Klebsormidiales; family Klebsormidiaceae; genus Klebsormidium; species Klebsormidium nitens. Next base: position 91,775 of record DF237169.1, on the reverse strand, counting down.
AGCATGAGTACTTTTGCACACATCAGATAAGCAAGCAGCTGATGAGGTAACATGCACGCAAAGCTGGTTTCTGCAGCAGCTTGCTCAAGCCTATGAGCGGGTGAGCTTCGGAAAAGAATGACTTTTGAGGTTTATTCAATGAACTGGAACAACATAAAAAGCCTATGCCACTCATGCAAAACATGGCTACCACATTCTGACAAGATTCATACCACCCCACACAGGGACAGAGGGCACTCCCTCCTGCTCAAAGTGATAAAAGCTGGGTTTTTTGAAATGGTAAGGCAAAAGAGGTGTCAACACCATCTGATATGCGGTGTGTTTTGAGGCAATCGTAGCGTCTACCGCATCGTTTTGGTGAACAACAGAGAACAGACAAAGATCCTTGTCACATCGCTCCAGCTGTAGGCAACCCGGCCTTGACATAGTGAATGGATTTCCTGTGGGGCCGCTAGGCACTATGCATCGCACAAACAGACATACACACACACAAAGATACACACACGCACTATGCATCTCTAAGACTTGTAGCATGTGGTCGACCATTTGTTTTCAATCGATTGTGGCCTTTTTCGTGTCCAGATCACAGCAGCAAGCAGCTTTTCAAACCTGAGACAAAAGCTCGTCGATCGAGAAAGGCTAGCAGTCCAAACTTATAAGTGAGGTCCAAGCTCCCTGTTTGTCAACCCGTGAAAGCAAGCGTCCCGAATGGATGAGCAACCTCAAACTAAACTCACGTGCAAGTGCAGCTGAAAGCAGACTGCCCAAAAAGACAAGGAGCAAGCAGTGCGCAGAAACGCCTGCCATCAGGTTCAGACTCGCCAGCTTCGATCGAATCGCCGGCTGCGCTCTGCCTTGTACGCTATGCCCGATGGGTATGACAAAAAGCTGCGATGCACACTGTTGAATCCAACAAGCAAACCACGCTCCGACGTTTCCAAAGCAAAACTTTGGGTAAGTAGCTACGACTTTCACATGTCGCCCATGACGGCTAGCTGGTCGCTGACTAGCGCTATCTACCACCTAGCAAACGGTCCTCAGTCTCCAGCTCTTCTGCTCTGAGACTGCAGTGCCAGCGAGCTCGTTGAACCAATCATCAAGGAGTCTGAAAAGCAGACTTGCGTGGGCAGTGACCACGTGCATGTGCCACGTCATGAGTGATAGTTCCGCCGGACCCCTGAGAGGGGTGCCTGGTAGGCTGTCTACTAACCCCTAGGCCAAAATGGCAGAACGACGTGGCAGCTTGTAGAATTTCTATTGGCTGCAAGTTACAAAGTCGTCCCTGCTTACACCAATTGAACAATGTCGTGGGTTGGGACAGCTTCCCTGATGAATTTGAAACTCCAGTTCCATGCATGGCCCCCAATCTGGAGATCATAGCAAGGGCTTCCCCTCACGTCAGATGCGCTACTTCATTGGAATGTTCAACGGGTTGAGCGTTTGTGGGCCTTCAGATGCTAAAAGGCCTGTGGCGCATTAGCCAGCCGATTGACGAGGACGGAGGCAAATGGATGCATCTGATGTGCTTTGAAATCCAGGGGGGTGATTTACATTGTGGGTGATTACGCCTTAGCTTCAAGAACGAACAGCAAGGAGCTCTCTTAGAACTCCAGTCATGGCAGACGGACCTGAACACACTAAAGTTTTGGAATCTAAGAAGTCGGAGACTTACGAGAGGAGCAAGTCAGGGTCCTTCTCCTTGAAACCGGGGCACAGAAGGAAGCCGTCATGGCCGCTGAACGACTTCATCAACAAGCCTACCTTGCAGTTGGTGAGAAGAGCTTTGTTGGAGACTAGCTAGGAGAAGCGTTGGTCTGTGGAAGGAGGTTGGCTGATGGGCTTCTGAGTGAAGTTGCTGCCACGGATTGCGTTCAAGCTGATCTTATCAAGGGCTTGACTAGTGGCATGCAATCGACGTGGCTGCGTGTATTGAGTCTATGGTGATATGTTCAAGCTCTACTTCATGGAATGACAACATTCTGGATGAAGCAACAAGTGAAGCTGCGAAGAGGTCTGCTCTAAGCACAATCAAAAAAGTTCAATATGTTACATAGATGGAGCTCAGACACTCTGCGTGAACTTTGAGACTTGGGTGCGTAAATTGTCAGTGTTTTCTGCCCTATTTCAAAGATGAGGGGCATGAGCTGTTGTGCGCTGTCATTCCAGAGTTTACACGTTCAGCAGAACTGCCTACCTTCTGGCAGCATGCAAGTGCGACACGCTGCTGAAAGAGTAGACGAGTGCCCCTGACCCAAGAGATCCTACACTGGACCGTACAAAAGTTGCTCTGGTCACACCATTTGGCAGAAACTGATTGTTGCAAATCTGGGGGGGGGGAGTTCTGCAGCTAGCAACAAAGGGCGTGGCGCCCCCCAGCCTGGCGTGGCGGCGGAAGTTGAACCTGCCCGTCAGTCTGCTCAAGGAGTTCACGGTGACAGTCTCGGAGGCGTTCAAGATGGTGAGAGGTTCTGCGCCCGGCAAGTTTCTGGTTGGGGCTCGAAACAATGCATACTGCAACAACTCCGGCCAGGGGCAGAGTGCTTGCTCTGGGCCGTGGGGATGTGTCAAAGATTCTCAAAACATGTGAAGGTTGAACTGTACATGAATCATGCAGACTTCGTGACATTCTTTTTGACATGCCCCACCTTCCAGACAAATGGCGCTGATGAGCTTGCACCCAGTACTTTCAGGGACTACTCTGCCTCATGCATGGAGACTCTGCTGAGTCAACGCCCAAAGGTGTTGTCTCCAAGTTCAGAGTGTGTAAAAGAGGTATTGTAGCGTTGACGGCAGGTCTAAGTTCCTACTTATTTTCGCGTCACAGTCTGGTACTTAGGAGCTAAAACTTGGACCTTGACACTGGCCCCTCTGATATCCAGGCGCGACTGGGCCTGCGCTTGTACCGTCATGTCCTGGAAGAGCGCAGCCAGGGACGAGTGCCAATCATTGACCCGTTCAATAAGTCCGTCACGCGGCCACAGGCGTGCCACGGTGTCCCACTTGGGGGCATTGGGTGAGAGCTGTTTCCGTCAAACATTCCTTGCTGATGACTCTGTCAACAAACATCACTTTCAGTGCGGGTTTGATTGAGGAGATTGGGCAAAATTATCATCGCCACTGGTTTGGATGCGTATGAGGAAGAGACCTGTGGGGCTGAATGCAAGTGGGGTTTTGTCGTGCAGTTTTTGATCCTAGATTTGGATGGAAAGAAACAACAGACGATGGTTATGGAATCAGCTGACCAGATAGTAACGAATTGATGTATAAGTTCCAAGAAAAACGGTTGCCGTGGAAATAGCTGCCAGATACTGACGAATTGATGTGTTGATTCCAAGAAAGGTTCCTTATTGTTTCTCATGCTGTACAGGGGGGGAAGCATTGGCAGGGGCTGGCGGGGGGACTTCCGGCGATGGCAGCTTCAGCCGGGGATCTGTGACGAGGCGCCTGTGCTAGCTGATCAGTTTTCCGTGAGTCTTTTGCAAGGGGTTCGACGATTTGTTAGAGAGGAAGAGGCAGACAATTCGTAGTACCAGCTAAAATAATCGAAACGCATGGCTTGGACCGTTGAGTAGAGCCATGTGCTCACTGTCAGAATGTCTTTCGACAGGAAAAATATTGCGGCCAACTGCAGACGTGTCACATCCGACTTCATGAAAGGCTCAAGTAAATGTTTTCAAATGTAAAGAAGTGCAGAGGATTCGACACCACAGGACGCCTTTGTTGGCCCGCAAAAGGCTGGGTCGTTGCCTGGACGGCGGGTCATGTTTCCCAAGATTTGCTGATTGCCTCCAAGGCCTTCGCATCATCTTTCCTGAGGCGTTATCAATTCTCAGTTCGCTTTTCTTCACCGTAGGTTTTCATCAAGCGAGGAGCAGACGGGCACAAGAGGTTCTCCAGCGTGCTCTACCCCGGGCGCCCTGAGGAGCTGATGTGGGTGGTCAACTCAAATCTTTGGATCAGTGACGATATCTGGTCCCTATTTCTCAAGTAGTCATGTCAACAGGATTCCAACTCGTGCTGTATATCGCAAGCACTTACTTCGCCGCCACTATTGGTTCGCGCAACTAAGCGTGTCCCCTCGTTGCCAGGATGCATGCTTCAATTTTTGGCGACTGCTTCCTGCTTTCAATCAACGTTTCCTTGAGCGTGCTTGCTGCCCTCCTCCATCTGGGCCAAGCCTTGGAAAAATTTAATCTCAGGTTGTGAGGTGCGTACAAAGCAGACTGTTATCGTTGACAACTCGCATAACCTTCTTGCAGTCCCCCGAAGCCGAAGGACAAGAAGAAGGCGCCTGAGCCCCCGACGGGGATAGCCACATGGGGTTGGAATCTGAAAGGGGACAAGTCGACGTACCACGCGCTCTTTCCTCGCGCATGGACGGTTTACGATGGTAAGACTGATCTTTCGGTCTCCCCTTTTCTGTTAGTATAAGGTTGCGAAGTTGAAGCTCACCTGCATTGCCAACCTCCAGGAAAAGGAAATAAAGCCGTGGTTTGGCATTGGCATATTCGGAAGTGAAAGTCGAAGGGAAACCATCGACGCGGCTGAATGTCGACCGGGCTTCGGAGAGGAGAGCTTGTCCCCCTTTGCCCCAAGTTGCACGAACACCCCGTCTCAGGGGCCCATGTACGATAGATAAGTCCATTCTGTGCCTACCTGTCCGTTTCATCGTGACCTTCTTTTCAGTCCCTTGTTAGCTGTGTCTCAGTCTGTGGCCTCCCATACTTCACCGCAAGACGTCTGCTGGAGATGGAATGGATCCGAAGCACATGCGCAATCCTCATGACGCTGCGGCTTGTCTCGTACAGGCGAACCCGATCCAGAGTTGAAGATCTCGTGCCGCCAGGTGTCCCCTTTCCTTCCCCACAACTACAAGGACAGCAGCTACCCTGTTGCGGTCTTCTCCTACTTGGTGAGGGTCGACCAATAATCTGATGGTCTGGATGGCTCGATTCGAATGAGTCTGCTTAGAATCGTTGTTATGGGCATCTGGATGGCTCGACTCGAATAAGACTGCTTAGAATCGGTGTTATGGGCATCTGGATTGTAAGAAGACGGTTGTAGACAGACCTGCGAAGTTTCAGTTGAAGACAAACACCTGGCACAGGTTATACAAGGTTCTCTTTCAACCAAAGTAGAGAGCTACTTGTCTGGCATCCTGTTTACCCCGCTTGTATGCTGCCATTTAACCTTCACAAATTGAGCGTCCAGGAAACCCCAGGATGTTCTGAAACCTTGCGTGCTGCTTCATGCCGCTTCAAGCTGAGCATAGAAGCGATTTTGGTGTGTTACGAGGCATGGCTTGACGTTGGAGCTTTGGAGTCGTTTCTATATGCGTCCAGTTGTTGCTCGCTGTCCTCAAAAGACTGACCAGCTGTCTGTGGCGCATCTGCAGATTGCAAACACGGGCAAAGACGATGCTCAAGTGTCCGTCCTCTTCACGTTTGCGGTAAGTGCCATAGCTGGGTGGGCGAATCAACCAAACACTAATCACTCTGTCCGGGCAACAATTTTGGTTCGTCTGTCTCCTAGTGAATGTCTTTTTACTCGATACACAGCGCCCTACTTGCAACTATTTTGTGAAAAGCATTCGGCGCCACTGTTAGGAAGCTGAACTTAGAGCAGGACCGATCCATTCTGCGAGGATTTTCCTCAAGTCGTCGCATCCTTTTTGATTGCAGAACTCCACAGGGGGTGCTACCCACCTGTCCGGGGGCCACTCCAACTCGAGCTTTGAGGAGAAGGACGGGGTCACCGGCGTACTGCTCAATCACAAGTGAGTACCTCGCGGAAAACAAGTGAACCACCTCGAAGCAGCTGCTGAAGGAAATCGTTTCCCCCCATCTTATACAAACAAGGAAAAGGAGGTCTTCGCTTGGAACCAAGAATTCGTTTAGGTTTAGCACCTTGGGTAAACAATATAACCACCTCGAAGCAGCTGCCGAAGGAATTCTTCCCCCCCATCTTATACGAACAAGGGAAAGGAGGTCTTTGCTTGGAACCAAGAATTCGTTTAGTACCTTGGGAAAGCAATATAATCACCTCGAAGCAGCTGCCGAAGGAACTCTTTCCCCCCCACCTTATACGAACAAGGAAAAGGAGGTCTTTGCTTGGAACCGAATCATCCGTTTATTACCTCGCGGAGACCAAGTTAACCACCTCGAAGCAGCTGCTGAAGGAAGTCTTTCCTCCCCCATTCTTCATGAACAAGGAAAAGGAGGTCTTTGCTTGAAACTGAAAGTCCGTCTGGTACCTCGCGGAGAACAAGTTAACCACCTCGAAGCAGCTGCTGGAGGAATTCTTTTCCCCCCATGTTAACGAACAAGGAAAAGGAGGTCTTTGCTTGGAACAGAGAATCCGTCTAGTACCTTGCGAATTCTTAAGTAAACCACCTCGAAGCAGCTGCTGAAGGAATTCTTTCTCCCCATTCTATATGAACAAGGAAAAGGAGGTCTTTGCTCGGAACAGAAAATCCGTCGACCCTTCTCAACGATCTGGAATCTATTACTCTGCAAGGTCGTCGATATCACTATTCTTTTCCAGCCCCTTGGCTACTCTTGGTGAGGAAGGCCGTTGATAAGTACTGTCACTAAGCACTGATTCAGCACGTGTGGAACAACTTGTCATGCGGGCGTGTATTTACTGCAGGCTGAAGCACATGTCAGACAAGTTCACGTGGGCGATTGCTGCCCAGCAGAGTCAGGAGGTGGCGGTGACGACGTGCGAGACGTTCGACGTGGAGGGTAGCACGCCGTACGATGCCAAAGCGGTCTGGGACGAGATTGCGCATGTAAGTATCTTGCCGAAGTTTGCTCTGGTTGCTTGGCTCCTCTGTACGTGCGTCGTGATCTGGACAAGGCGACCAAGGAGTTGACCTGGGGTTAACCTGAGAGCGAAATTGACGACGATAAGTCCTAGGCGTGATTGTGGTGATAATCGATCTGGCTCGAAGGCAGAAGACATGCCAGCTACCTGGGGTAACTTGTAACCGCCCAACAGGGGAGCAGCGTATCTGCTTAACAGGGACGCAACTCATCACTGTCACTTAACTTTAGCAGAGGCAGTAGAGGCCACAGGCTCGTCGTGTTTTCTCATCTGAGTCCGTTGCATGCTGTTCCCTCCGGTGATCTGTGCCCAAAGCAAAGCATGCTTCTAATCTAATCAAATCTGACCGTTGAGGAAGCAGAAAATTTCTATTAAAACCCGCAGCACGGAAAATTCATTTCCATGGAAGCGCGGGGCACCGCAGTGTCAAAGACCTCCACTAAGTCCAAGCCTGGCAAGAGCATCGGGGCTGCAGTCTGCGCCACCGTAGTGGTTCCCCCTGGAGAGGAACGCGAGGTCGTCTTCTCTTTGGCGTGGGACGCTCCAGTTGTGCGCTTCTCAGAGGGGAGTGCCTACTGGAAGTGAGTGACGAAGTCTTCTAGCAGGAACTTTCTTTGATCCGTTCGGCTCGACTACGCAACAACATCTTGAGACTGCCCGTGCATTTTGGCAGGCTTGCCTGGAAGATGCAGCTTAGTCGTTGCGCCCAGTTGATGCGGTGAAGCTGCATCACATTCAATAATCCTAACCCGCCTTTATGAGCCAGGCCTCTTGATGGGAACATCTGCTTTTGCCTGCTTGCTTTCCAAGTGTACAGCTTCCAAGCATAAGACCCCAGCAGAATTTCACAACACTTCCTCGTCGAAGACGTGGTCGCATGTGGAACGCTCTAGGCGACGCATGTAGCGATTTTCGCAAATGCCAGTAGGGCGAAAAAAAAAGGCCGTCTCTGAAAGCGACTGGCGGTTATGCAGGCGGTACACCCAGTTTTTCGGACGGGCAGGCAACGCAGCTCCGAAGTTGGTGCACCATGCTATCCTCAGTAAGTCGTTGCTTGCGGGCATCAGTACTCTTCCTCTTGAGTTCCAACAGCTTTTCTGCGTCAGGAAAGGGTTTTTCTTCCTAAGCGGCAGCAGCCTCGAGTGATGCGAAGTAGGTTTTAATGTCTTCTGAACCAATGGGCACTCGGCTTCAACGTCTTCTGGACCAATCCGCACGAGAGAGAGAGAGCTGAAGATCCTGCAGTCTTTCTTTTGCATACCGCTTTGATGAAGTTTCTTGTCTGTTCCCTGTAGGTATTAGACCTCTACAGTGGGTGTTCACCTGCCGAAAGCAATCTTACCTCGTGCAGATCATCGGAGCTGGGAGGCTGCCATCGAGGAGTGGCAGAAGCCCATCATTGACGACGACACGGTACCGGAGTGGTACCGGATCACATTGTTCAACGAGCTGTACTACCTGGTTTCCGGAGGGACGGTTTGGACCGGTGAGGAATGAACATATGAAACGTCAGCTTAGCAAGCAGGAGTGGAGTGAATCCTGAAGAAGGGGATGTCCTGCTTATGTTTTTCTGCATGAGCAGGAAGCTTTTAGCAGGCTCGTAAGGCTAGGCCAGTATTTCTTCGTGTGCTCGAGATATTATGTTGTGCTTGAGATCCGCAGACGAAGGCCGAGCTCAGTCGCTCTCCTCTGTGTTTTTGTCCAGTCAAAGTTCTTCTACAGAGGTTTCACTATTTCAGTGCCGGCGTTTGGAGTTTCGGGGCGGGGGTTCTTTTCCAGGCAATATATGCATATAAATAGACAAAGAGCAACTTTGTTGGTTGCAGACGGGACTCCGAAGATCCGGGAAGGAGCGGAAAATGGGCGGGAGGTCACTCAAGAGCACCAGGCGCTGGCGGCGCCTCGAAAAGAAGTGCCCTTCAAGACCAGGGTAAGCAGGAGACATTGCTTAGGTTTGTCTTTGTCTCGTGAACTCAGAGGCCTCGAGTTTGAAGTACGTTACGTCAGACCTTCCAAAAGTTCATGGTTTGGATGCTGTGCTTATTGACAAGCGGCACACTTGTAGCAAGAAGTTTCAGAGTCGCGTGTCGCATAAGCTTGTTTCTTCTTTTGCGTTTCCTCTCATACTCAAACGAACGAGACGAAAGACGTTGATTTAAAAAAATAGGACGGAACAGTTTGGACTGACAAAGAGCAAAAGGCAGAGTGTCTGATCGTGCTGCCAAACACTCGAGGAAGCTGAAAACAAGATTCATGTCTTGGTTGATATTGGCAGGTGCTGATGAAGCTCACGGACGTGGTTCTCTCGGACGCCATCGATTCGGACCCAACTCCGTCCACCTCCCCCGTCCGCAGCCCCACCACGAGCCCGTCCGCAAAGAAACGGACGCCCAAAGCGAAGCACCGGGGGCACCGGCACAAAGAGGGGCGCACCCCGGTAGAGCCCATTCGGCGCTCGTTCAGCCTGGACCAGGTTTCGGACGGGGCCGAAGGGGGATCCCTCGGCGCGGAAGTTGGCAGAACTAGCAGCGGGCGGGGGTTAGCGGGGCTGCTACGGACAAGTAGCTGGCTGGGCAAGGTGGAAGAAAGGGACGGGGTGGCGCCCAGTTTGTCGCCGCTGAAAAATGGGGCGTCGGGAAAAACGCTGAGTCCTCCCGGGACGGTCTCTAGGTTGGGGGCGGTGAGTTTGGAAGAGTGGGCGGAGCAGGAGGGTGGGGCGGAACGGAAAGCTGGAGAAACGGAACGGAACGGAGGGCGGGGGGCGGAACCGGGCACGTCGCTGGAAGAGAACGACGGCGCCTTGCGGGACGCAGGTTTGGGCAGCCAGCGGATGTTCAGTGCGCACGGGTCGGTAGCTTCGGTTGGTAGTCAGGACGAAAGCTCGGAAGAGGGAAACGGGCTTGACGAGAGCCACAGAGATCCGGGGACGACTGGTGCGGAAACTGATAGGGGAGAGGCGCCTTTGGGCGGCGGGAGTGAGCAGGTTGGGGAGGGCCTGAGGGTTGCTCCGTCGAGTGCGCATGCTGCGGAAGGGACTGCGCAGCTTCGGCCAAGGGGGAAAGCTCCGGCGGCGTCTTTACCGGTGCGGATAGATGCCAGCGGCGCTGCAATTGGCTTGGGGGATGATTTGGGCGATGGGGAGGGGGCCGTAGGTAAGGCTCGCGCGACAGATGCAAGAGAGACTGCACGTCCAGCAGTCCATCTTTTGCACCCTCTTGCCGCAACAATCTCGTTTCTGTCAATTGGATATCCTGCTGATGTAAGTATGCAGTTTGATTACCTTCCCCGAGTGTTATTCCCCCTCTTTACAATCTATGTAGATAGGCCGCCCGGACAATATGCAGCTGTGAAGTTCGTCTCGCTATTGACTTCAGAATTCCAGTGATCGCGCGACACTTTTGATTTGTTTCTGACGCAAGCAGCCCACACTTTTGGGCATCAGCACCAAGAACGCCGGCACAAGGTAACGGCAAAGCCGTTCGTAGACACTCGAATGTACCGCTACGGAAGATGTATCGCTGCTTGCGAAAACTGGTCATCTTGTTTCTTCGTTATTCCAGACCCTTGTGTCTAAAACTATCTTCCTCCGCAGGCATCGAGCCGGTGCTAACAGTACCCGAGACGGAGCCGTTCGTCGACACGCACTACGGCGTCGGGCAGTTCCTGTACCTGGAGGGCGTGGAGTACGTCATGTGGAACACGTATGACGTCCACTTCTACGCCAGCTTCGCGCTGCTGAGCCTGTTCCCCAAGCTGGAGCTCAGCCTGCAGCGCGACTTTGCGGAGGCAACCATGATGGAGGTGAGAATGCGCCCCGATGACGTCATCTGAGATTACTGAGCTTGAAGTTTATTGTTTTGTTGGTGGATTCTGGAAAACCACGCTTGTTCTCTTCACCTGATGGCAGCAGGCACGTGGCCTCGAAATCCGGAAAAGGCCTCCCCAGCCGAAGTCCTGCAGCCTACGGATTGCTGTGTCAGGAAGGAAATGCTTGGACAGACGAGCTTTCTGCACGTCCGCTTGTTACAGTTGCGTTGTCTTCTGTCTGAGCGACTCGGTTTGCCATTTGGGATTCTGAATATTGTTCCCAGTCCGGATGAGACTTCCAGCTTGACCTGGGTTCCAAGTGAGCTTACATTCCTCTTTAAGTGGGCTTTAAAAGACACTGGAACCCTCCGACTATTCAGAGCGTCTGGCGGCCTTACCAACATTCATCTTTGTAAGAGGAACTGTGGTGGCTCTGAATTGCGGTGGCTTTGGACTGCGGTGTCTCTGGATCGACAATCCGTCTTTTGAAGGGTTGCTCCTCTCTTAACCCCACTTTCTCTCCTACACAGATCCCAGAGCGCATCAAGTTCTTGCACGAGGGCGACTACGGCCCGCGCAAGGTGGCTGGCGCGGTGCCGCACGACCTGGGCATCGACAACCCGTGGGTCGCCGTCAACGCGTACAACATCCACAACACCTCCACGTGGAAGGACCTCAACCCCAAGTTCGTGCTGCAGGTCAGCGGCGGGGGGGTCCTTCTTAAGCTAGATTTAGACCCCGGGTATGATCCCGGGTGGAGCACCGGGAAGAGGGTCCCCTTCAGCTCGTTTCAGCTCCTCCCGTAAAGATGTTCTGACGCATCACCCTTCTCGAAAGTTTGGACTCTAGATGGAAGGACCTCGTGCTGCAGGTCAGTGGGTGTCCTTCTTTAGCGGATTTCCAGCCGCCTCCCTACTGCGGAGGGAGCGGGTGTTTTTTGGTTCGCTGGATCACATCTTCGGGATTGATTAAGAAGATTGACTCTTTAAGTTCGTGCTGTAGGTCGGCGGCTGGGCGAGGGTGTCTTTATTGCCTTTTCTGAAACTTGTTTTAGTCCCCGTCAATGTGAACTTCCGCGAAAGGCTTCCGTACTAAGACCCAACATAAGCGACTCCCGTTCCAAGTTGATGCTGTAACCAGATGAGACTCCATTGGCACTTTTGCCACCAGAAGGCTTCCCAGCGTGCCTGTCATATGAAACAGAGCACGATTTCCAGAAAGCTTAACCTAGTAGCAACTTGAGACTGATTAGAGGGCCCTGTAATTTGGCAGGTGTACCGCGACTTTGTGGCGACCGGCGACATGAAGTTTGCGCGCGACTGCTGGGAGGCGGTGCGCTCCGCGATGGAGTACAGCATGCAGTTCGACACCGACGGGGACGGCCTGATTGAGAACGGGGGCTTCCCGGACCAGACCTACGATACCTGGTGAGAACCTATCTCTACTAGGGAGGCAATGGGGTGTCTGCATGTTGAGAGGATTGCTTTTACTTTGAGCTTTTCTGTAACCTTACTCATCTTGCGAGCATCGCTTTGCATGTGAGCTATTATGTGTACTTCTGTTGAAAGTCACTTCTTTTAAGGGACTTCGGGCTTCTATACCATCCACCCAAGGAGGCAAGAACAGTCTTGCGTGTCAGAATCCTTCTGCTTGTGTCGTCTTCTCTGCTTTCTGTGCTGATTTCAAAGCCTAAGCTGAGCCTGAATAACACCGAAACGTACAAGTTTCTGGTGTCAGTATTCAGTGCCGCTTAGGCCTTAGAAGTAGCTGGACCGCGAACAAGTGAACTGCTCGTCAGCTTCCGCTCTCTTTAATTCGGAGAATGGCCACCGCGCGGAATTTTGAATTTTGCGACCGGAGTCGCGTCGATCGTCGATGACCGTCCGATCGGCCGACTGAATTCCATCGGTCGGTCGGAGTTCTCGTGAAATTCACCCACAACCAGGCGGTTTCCCCGACCGCTTTATAAACCCGGACCCAGGCCCTGTTTCTTCACTTACCTGGCCGGGGTCAATCTGTGATCACGAAGGCGGATGGCCTGGGACGAGCTGCTTCCATTGCACTCCGGTCGCGGTGAATCCCAGTAACACCCTACGGGGTGTCTACACGGCACAATTTGTGGCAGCGGGGGCTCGCGTTCGCGCGGCCCCTGCCCAACAACACCCTCTCCATTTTCCACATTATTCACACCTCCAACTTTCAACCCCTTCCCTGACCCACAACCTTCCACGTCCAACACTTCACCTCTCACCCCCTTCCCTGTCCCACAACCTTCCACTACTCTCAACACATTTTCACGATTACTTACACCCTCCATGTCCAACACTCCCAACTCTTCCCTGCCCCACAAACCTTCCACAACCCTCATCTCCCCCTCCATGTCAAAAACTTCAAGTATTCCCCCTCATATTTGATCAATCTTGCAAACCACATGGCAACGACTTCGAATATTTGAATCTTGATACCCTCAACTTCTCCCCTCCATATCAATTCCAGATGTCCCCCTCAAACCACTCGGCAATGTTTCGGAACATTCGAACCCATACCCCTGCCAGTGCTTTCAGTCCGCATAAACTACCACCATCATCCCCAACCTTCATTGGCTATCAGACTTCGAGGATCCCTCACCTCGCTTTAAACTTCCTCAACTCCGTCAGCCCTCGACAGATTAACCACATCTCTGAAGACCTCAACTCAACCCCTGGCAGGTCACATTTGATCTGGTTAACCCATCAACTCAGTGACACAACCGGCCTTATCGCATTTTGTTTTCCGCAAGCGATTGCCATTTACAAACAACTCGACTGTATTCAACCGAATCACACTAAATACCCACACCGCCAAAATATCCATCCTTCAAAGCCCAACATTGCTCAAGCAGTCTGATTTGCCACGGTTTTTATCCATTGAAACTCTTTAAACTAGCTGTATCTAGCAAGCACCCATCACTTTCTTCAGATCATGCACTTTCAAAGTGAGTTCTGCTCCTACCAAACCTCCCATTAAGTCATGGACCAACAGCGTCGGTACCTGTCCGCTTGGACACCCCCACAAGATCCTGTTCATCATTTTTTGACGCAAGCTTTCTTGCCTTTCAGGTATTTGCAATGTCGAACCCTTTGTATATTACATTCAGAACAACCAATCCGTACACAGATCAATGCCTGTTACATCAAACAAATCAGTCCCAGTTTGTCTCAAGATGATTCAATTTTGCCACTTTGACCAGATTTTGTGGTTGAGAGTGTTTTCCAGTTGTGCGCTTTTCTGCTGTGCCTTATCAATCACACCCCTGGCTAATCCTTTGCAGAGCATACTCGTGTACACCAGTCTCCTTGTTTCGTTTGTATGTTACTCGCAGGTACTTTCAAGGGCCGTTTATTCGAATCTCACCCTTACTTCAGTCCAAGAAAGAACAAGTACGATCTGACTCGGATCTTGGCCAACTGAATTCCGTTTCTCCGCATAGTTTTCTCACAACTCCGCTTACTCGCCACAGGTCCGTTAAGGGCATCAGCGCCTACTGTGGGGGCCTTTGGCTCGCCGCCCTTCGTGCCGCTGCGGGCATGGCCGACGCTCTCGGCGAGTTTGAAGCCGCTCGCTGCTACCGCGCCATGTTCCGTAAGGGAAGCGCAAAGTACGAGCAGGTTCTGTGGAACGGGCGCTACTTCAAGTACGATGCGAGCGACAGCAGCAACAGCGCGTCCATCCAGGCGGACCAGCTAGCGGGGCAGTGGTGGGTTCGGATTTGGCATTGAGGTTTGAGGTTTGAATTTGGATTTTGGGGTTTCGTTTTGGGTTTGAGTTTAGGTTTGGTTCTGGAAATCAGAAGCTGAGGCTTGTGTGGTTAGATTCAGGGATGCTGAAAGGAACTTCCCAGCTTGTGAAACAGAGAGGGCGTTTGCTCCTGGGGCGTCTTAATTAAGGTCTGTAAGGACTCCTTGAAGTCTCGGTGTCGTTTGCGTTTGCTTCAAAGTTGTTCCTTGCTCTGATTCCGGATGTTACGTTCTGGGGCGTTCCTTTGGCAGTAAGGACTTTCGACATCGAATCGCAAGAGCTGTCTTCCCGACATCCGTCAAGTTGGTTCCAGAGGTGAAAAGCTTCCTATCCTAACCGGCTTTTGTCGAGTTCCTTAAGGCAATCTGCTGCCTGCACCTTGAGGAAACACTTTTCAGAGACTCGTCGGAAAGTCTGTGACCTTGAGGCCTCGCTCGATCCGCTCAACGCTGACGCGCTTGTCCTTTCTTGCCCAGGTACGCTTGGGCATGCGGGCTGCCCCCCCTGTTCCACGACTACCAGGCGCAGAGCGCGCTCAGGACCATTTTCGAGTACAACGTCATGAAGATCCGGAACGGAAAGATGGGGGCCGTCAACGGAATGGAGCTGTCCGGAAAGGTAGGCTTTTGTCTAGCCGAGTCCATTTCAATACGGCCCGTTGATCCAAGTCGTTGCCTCACTTTAAAGGTCCGAGGGCCTCTGTTTTTGGGATACGCCTTACGGAGCATCGCTTAGTTTGATGTCCACGTGTTCTTGTGCTGAGTTTGCAGTGCTTGAATTTTTCTATGTCCGCCGTTTCAAATAGAACAGAATAGATGAGGTTATTTGATTTTGGACGTGCGTACGAACCGCCATGGTGACAGGGGGCTACGACTTCTGCCTCCGTTCGCTCACAGGGCCCTCCTTTTCTCTGCAGGTCGACGACACGTGCATGCAGTCCCGCGAGGTGTGGACAGGTGTCACGTATGCGCTCTCCGCGACGATGCTGTACGAAGGCATGGCAGCGGAGGCGTTCAAAACAGCGGAGGGCGTGTTCCAGGTAATGTTCGGTCCAACGTATGTTCAGCCCAGCGAACAGTACTTTTCTTGTGCTACCACCATAATCTGAGAGATAGCTTCGTGCTTGCATATCCATGTCAAACGTGGCTGCCTGACCTGCTTTTAGATGTGACAGCCACGGAATTTGAGCGGTCCAGTCACCTGATTGCAAGCAACTTTTTCGAACTCAAAAGTCCATGCACCCCGCCCTCACAGATAACCTGACCACCTTACTAACCCCACCCGTGCCCGTTTCTGTAAACTGGGCTTACCACTCACTAACCCGATGAAAGTTTTCCAGGCCGGCTGGTGCGACCACGGCTACTGGTTTCAGACGCCCGAGGCGTGGACCGTCGACGGCCGCTTCCGTTCGCTGACGTACATGCGGCCGCTGGCCATCTGGGCGATGCAGGTAGGTGCCGCAGATTCAGGGCTGCGCCGCAGTTTTGGGATGTTTGTTAGGAAGTTTGGAGGGCGTCGGGCTCCGCTTATCTGAGTGGTATAAGGGGTGGTCTAAATACGGCAAGTGAAAGTACGTAAGCGAGCGACCGAGGCAGTGTAGTTCCTTTCGTGTGGTCTCCAAAGCGGGTTCCGGAAGATCGAGATGTCCTCTTTGGTGATTTCCCAAGCGGACTTTTTCGAAAGGGTTCGATCTGCCGCTCCAAAGTCAGGGCCATGTACAGAGTCGGTGGCATTCCTGGGAGCTTCTTCGTTGGAGGTGTTTACTTGAGATTCCAGCCGCTTCTGCGTTTGGAAATCATGGCCGTTCGCAGTCTGAGCAATGGAAGTGGGCGGCTGACCGGAGGGTTGGACTTCTGGAGGAGTCTGGTTTTTCTGTCGCTTATTCTGGATTGAGGACGAACAATGGGAGTCAGTTTGAAGCACTGAGGTTCTGACATTAGTACCTCACGTGCATTGTTTTCACCGTTGAACTTTTCTATGGATCATCACTCCCTCGAAGTCAGGCGTTGAGGACTGTCTCTGAAGATGGTTTCTGTCTGGTTTGCAGTTTGCCCTCAAGCCCCCACCGCTTACGGCGGCTGCCGCGGTCGCATCTAGGGAGGTACAGGAAGCACAGGCAGCGCTCAGCCCGATGCAGACGTTTGGGACTAGCCCCGCATCGTCTTTTAGTGGGGACTCCGTAAACGGCTCGCCAACGTCCAACGGTGCAAGGCAAAAGCGGCGAAAGGACAAGAAGGCCCTTTCGCCCAAAAGAGCCACGTGTTGCTCGGCGGACATAGGAGATGATGAGGCACAAAACTAGCATCGCACACGGCACTATGGAGACCGTACGGTAGTACTTTTCTTAAGTCTCGGGACGGGGGTTATGTAACATCTTTGGTATTGTTCCGTCCGCTCCACGTTTGTCTCTCGGGCCTGCCAAGTGAATCTGTTCGACGAGGTGCAGGATCCAAGTTCCTTTAAATTGGATGCATAGCATGTAAAGAGAGTTTTGAGAAGCAGCGCAAGTCACTTGTGTCGAATGTGGTCTGTTGGTCGATGTACGGTAGCGTCAGTTGGTTTCAATGAAGAAGGAATCCAAAGTGCTGTGAATTCGAAGCTTGAAGCTCCTATCATATAGCAAGCGTTGCACAAGTTAGTTGATCAACCTTGATCTGTGTAAGAACCCTTGTGTCGCTGGTCTCAGTCGGTCAAATTGCTGGTCAGTCCATTGGCGCTGCATCAGAGGTGGACTTCGCATGCAATCACTACCATACTACCAGCCCCGCCCAGCTGTGGTAGCTTGGGTTGACATGTCAGTCTTTCATATGCATGTCCTTACATCGATGGACCATGAAACTAGCATTCTTGAATGCGCACGCAATGTCGATGCATGATGCTGATAATGTACATCTATCCTAGTCCGGCGGCATTCCGTCAAGGAGGCTGTTGAACTAGGCAGGTATCTGGAAATACATACATACATCACATTATGAAGCCCGTACTCACCGTACCGAAGCATGGGATCAATCATCAATCTGCGTAGATCGGCGGATGAAAGAAACCATGTCTGGGCCGCAAGTTTCTTTGCGGTTATATGCTTGAGTAGGCATGGTTTGAGCCGTCCGATACTCCATACTTTGTTCATCGACGGGAAAAATGATCCCGGCGGCATTTGTGGGATCTCAACGGTGAACCAGCAATCATCATGCAATGAGCATCCGGCCATCATTCCATGATCCCATGGCCGTCTTGTCGTCGACGTGAGTCAGATCAGCATTTTCCTGCCACTGCAAGGCGCAAAGAAGTGGCACGTTTCAATCCTGGAGCAGGTCGGAATGTGGCACTCTGTTACTACGGTGTAGTGTGCTGAGTGCTCCGTTTCTGCAAAGCTTGGGGTCATATCATTGAACTTGAAGGCTTCTCGAGGCGCTTGAAACGTTTTTTTTCAATACCGAAGCAAATGTTGCACGCTTGCCGGCTACAATTGACCACCGGAGTCATTGACCCGTAGCTTGAAGGACAGTGCACACCTCAAAGGTTTCTCCTTCTGAGGCCGCGCAATAAGATGCGCTCGGTTAGACCCCTTTTGCCGCGCAATTTTCGGGTAGGGAACGCTATTCTTTTAGAGCGATAAACAACTCCGTTAGCCGCAGACTCTCTTTTGTAAAGCATGTCCCGTGTCTCGTCCGCTGTGGCCCACGCAGGGAGATCCGAGGGGCCTCACACACAGACCGATGATCACGACCAAGGACGAACCACATACCCTGGATCATGAGTCAGTCGTAGTGCAGCGTCCGCCCCCTCAAACCCCTCTGAATGGCCACCTGCAAAAGGCGTTTGTGGCCAACGGCCAAATTACAGAGCTCGGCCTTCCGGGAACTCCGGATGGAATTGAAGATGAGTTGCCGGATTCCTCTGTGCTTCCAGAGCACCATCCAATCATTAGCAGTGTTCCCCACGGGGACCCCCCTCCCCCACGGCTCGCATTTGAGACGCCAGAGACTTGCCCTTCTTCGCCGACGAGAGCTGGAAAGCTACCCCCACTGCCAGAACCTGTTTTCCTCAAGCCAGTACCGCCCGCACCGGTTGGGGGTTTGGCAAGTCCCAGCTCAATTGCAGAGAACGGGTCCAGACACATTTCGGAAGCGGTTGGGGGCGCACGGAATGTGCCGCGCAGCGGCGCAGGCGCAAAAACCGGTGTTTTGGCTGCTGTACGGTTTGCAGAGGCGGGGAAGAAGAAGGTCTCGTGGCCGGACCTCCATGGGTCATCACTGATTGCTGTGCGGGAGTTTGAGGCGAGGTGAGGTCTTTCGAGCAAAAGCCTAACCCTAATCCAGGTGATCTTGACGGTTGCAACAGACTTCGAGCAGGACGACGCTTGATCTGCGGTGTCATGGCCTTGCTAAGGGATTGGCATGGTTTTGATTCTGTTGCGAATTGAGCAGAAACGCTGGCTCATCGCGTCTTAAGTCGGTTGTGGAGCTCATGAGTTGTGGAAACTTCGCAGTCTGGCTCTTTCTTAAGAATTGCTTTCTGAGCCGTCCAGAATTTGCCCTTAACTTCTGACCAGAAGCTACTCAGCTCCCCCATGTTCTGAAGAGCAGCAGAAGTGCACTCCTTCACAGTATTACCGGAGTCCTGCCTTGACTGGGGTAATGTGCCGATGCTCATGTGACGGGGTTGTCTATATGCCAGCTGGGCCCATTTTTCGTGCCAGTCCGCAATCGTACACCTCCGTCTGCATGGTTGATAGTGGGGAAGGGAAATTGCAGGAACATGTGCATGTCGAATGTTCGGAAGGTTGCATCGTCGCATGGAAGCAACCTTTTCTACAGATGTCTCCTTGCTGGATGAGTCCAGTGGGGTTCTTCCTTTCCACGGTGGAGCAATTTTTGGAGAATAAATTTCGTCAAACTTCCGAACTTGCAAGCAGAGTGAGAGTGAGAGTAGGAGTGAAAGTCCACTCTGGGAAGTACGAAGTTGAGGTGCTTGAGTGGTTGGGCCTCTACTCTTGGCCACTCGTGGACCGACTTGCAGCAGCTTCACTGATTCATATGCAGCGCAAACTTCCTCCTTTGAACGAGTGCCCTTGGGACTGTCGATCTCACTCAAAAATGCATCATTTTACGTCGCACACTAGTGCAGCTTGGTGTTTGTGCAGCCCCCCAGGGCAGACTTTGTGTTTTTTCTGCCACTCGTGTTAGCATAAAACGATGCCCCTAACCTGGTCACATGCACTAATAAAGAACCTTGCCGTTGTGCAGCGACTCTGAGCTGAGCGACTCGGAGGGGGACGATGATGATAGTGAGGGCTCCCAGAGTTGCGCCTGCGTGATCCAATAAGTGGCCTGACAAAGAAGATAGTCAGTTCAATCCAGCGGGAAGGCCAGGTAACAGATTCGAAGATAGTCAGTTCAAAAAGGTAGTTCGTCTTCAGCTCTGAAACCGGATCATCAGATCAAGAGGGCTAAAGTCGTCTGTGGGGTGGCCTTTCAAGAGGCCCGTGCATTTGTATCAGTATACCGTAGCCCAGTTGTTTGTCACTTTCGTAGCACCTACAAGGGTGGGGGGTTGTGGTCCACAGTTCATCGGGATATGTTAGCAGAACGGTTTTGCTTTCTGTGCCGTCAATCCTGTTGCATACAACCTCAACTGTGTGATGCTGCTTTCGGGAACACGAGCCAATAGTCCCACTGAGGGGTTTCAGTGCAACAGAAGCTCGTGTACCTGACGCAGCCAGCTCTGAGGGATTCAACATCGAAGCCGCCAGCTTGGTCCGCCCAGAGCTGCTCCATCATCGCAGAGACAACTTTTTGTATAGTCACTCGGACTCTTGTTGCTCACAGATTCAATGTCGAGCCTCGGAGCTCATTGAATGCATGGTGCAAAATGGCTCGGGCGAAGTGGTACAGATTGTGGGGATGGTAGGTGCATAACACGCCGTTGCTTAGCTGTCTCTACGCACATCCAATGAGCTGCAATTTTGCACTTGAGTGCGGCCCCACCCTGAATTTGGCATGATCATGGCCGGATAAACACTTCCTTACTATTTTTTGCTAGCTTGCACACGGGACATGATGGGGCGGAACGATCCGACCATTCAACAATTCAACATTGATCCGATCGACTCGAAGCATTCGAGCTCATGATATATTCTGCATGCATAAAGCCCAGTTATAAATAGTACAGGCTACGTCTCATGCAACCCGGATGCATGATGATCGATGCACATGGCTGCATGCCATACATGCATGGGATCGAGCATCAAAGTCAGGAATGATTTGAATAAGCACATGTCGACCATGGTAGTGACCGTCAGTTGCATTCTTGCGGCCGGGCCCGGCGTGCAGGCTTTTAAGCATCATTGAGTTTTTCGAGTACATAAGCCTGAGCTATGCACGTCCGATACATGCATGTAATATCCTGAAGAACGTTGTAAGCTCGACTCTTCTGTGCTCGATCCCACTATAGTGGCACGATCGAAATAAACCGTGCGAGACAAAACTCCTGCCTTACTAATCAAGGCATAGCGAATTACAACTCAAACTCTTTTGTTTGAGCACAGTCATCGATATCAACCTTCGCCAAACCTGGTCTTTGCAGTGCATGTCAATCCTTGCACTTGTATACACATGGGCAGTGCAGTCCTTGCCATGGCTCCAATCAAAAGGAAGCCATACCAGCAGAAATCCAGTGCATCCCGTCACTTCAATCCAGAAAAACCAGGACCCTTTCGTACCAAAACCCAAGCTTCCCCAATCTAGAAGAATCCAAACCCACCCCCGGCCGAAGCAAACAAGCTGTATTCCCCTTGTCCCCCCTCGTTCTCCCGCTTCCCACCATCCCCCCGACCCCCGACCCTGCTTTCCGACGGCGCCGCAAAACTGAACAGCGAAAAGTCCGGGCCCCATATGTGGCCGTCACTCGGCGGGGCAAACCCGTTCGCCCCTCCCTTCACCCCATTCGCGCCAATCCCCAACGGCCTCCCATCCGAAGCTCCCAACCCTTTGACGCCCTGGCTCGCAAACGGCTGCTGCCCCGCGAGTGGCCCCAGCGACGGCGAGCAATGCCCCCCGTCTCGTTCCAAGCTCCGCGGGCCAAACGCAACCCCCACCCGCCCGCTCTCGGCCCGCATGCCTCCGTCCATATCTAACGGAAGAGATCCAATAACTGCACGCACGCCGGCGCCTAACTGATCTCCTCCCTCCAGGGCGGCCGTCCCTGGGGGGCTGCCCCTCAATGCGCCCTCAGTTGCAGACATGCTCCTCTGGAAATTGCTCAGCAACCCCCCAATTTGGTAGGGCGCGGTCACACTAGCGTGCCCCAATGCAAACGGTGCCGGCTCCGTGGGGGCCTGCGCGTCACTCTCCCCCGACCTGCTTGCCAGCCACGGGGAGCTGTGCCCAGAGAGCGGACCCCCCTGCGACGGCGTCACTACTGCGGGGGGGCTGGGCACAGGCTGAACTCTCCCCCCTGGAGAGGCACCCGTCACTGCCGCTGCTGCCACCCCAGACGCCGTCCCGGGGGGGCTCTTTGCCTGGCCTCCATACCCCCCAAGCGTGGCAGCGCTCGCGCTGTTCGCCCTGCTCAGCAAAACATTTCCCGCCACTGAAGCCCCCGGCCCTGCCCCTACCCGGATGACCTTGTTGTTCAACAGGGCGGGGTTGCGAATCCCAGATGCCCAAGTAGTCAACCGGCTACCCGCCCCAACAACTCGCCCATTCACACCTGTTGACGCCTGCCCATTCACACCCGTCGACGCCTGCCCGTTCACGTTCGCTGGCCCGTTCAAACTACCCAACACTTGCCCGCTCAACGTTTTCGCCGGTGCTTCCGCCGCACTCGCGGCAGGCCCGTTCGCTCCCCCCGGATTGGCTCCCAGCTTTACCCCTCCGTTTGCACCCGCATGATTAAGTCCTGGGTTAACGCTCGGGTTAACGCTCGGCCGCTTTGTCGCCACGGTGACGCCCGGCGCAACCTGCGTTACGATCGTCGTCGTTCCCCCTCCTCCGCCCCCATTCAAACTGCTGATGACCGCTCCCCCCGGGAGCGACGTCGCCCTTATCACTTGCGGGCCGGCCCGCAAGACGCTCCCCACCGATACAGCGGCCCCCGTTGACCCGTTCTTAACCACTGGGGTCGACCCGTTAACTCCGCTAGACCCAATCACCCCACTTCGCAACGCGCCCGTCGTGCCATTCACCACACTCCGCAGAATGGGCGTTGGCGCACCTGCCCCCCGCCCACCAGCCACTATCTTTGCGCCACCTGGCGCTGCCCCGTTGGCCACACCGTTCATCCCATTCGCACTCACCACAATGCGCTGCGCCGTTATCTTTCCCCCCAGTCCACCTTTCGCAGCGCCCCCCCCAGCCGTCGTCCCTCCCTTAACCGTCGCCGGCGCACCACTCGACGCGCCCTTCGCAACACCTGTGCCCTTTCCCCCCGAAACGTTTCCTCCCCCCTTGGGCCCTGTCTTCCCCGCCCCCGCTTTCGTGTTGGTGCTCGCTAGAACGGACGGAATCGACCTCACGAGGATCTTCACCCCCCCGGTCCCGGAACTGCTCACGATCGGCGCCGACGACTTTGCCTTCGGCAGCTTTGCGCCAGCTGTCCGGCCGTTCTCCTTGCCAACGTGCTCCATCCCACCGCGCTTCTCCAGCTCCAGATCCGCCACTTTCTTCCCCACCGCATTCACCTGCCGGTCCAAAATCACCCCCCCCGACTTGCCCTGCAGAAGCACCCCCCCTCGGGGCGCAACTTCCTCGACCTTTGCCCCCCTCCCAGACTCTCCCCCTTCTCTGTGCGCCACGCCCCCGGAAGACGCATCCGCCGCAACCGGCTTCTCTTCGAAATCCGTCAACCCCTCCAAAATCTCAGCCTCCCCGTCCCTCTCCACATCGGGGCTCCCAGTCTCCTCCCCGGTTGCATTTTCCGGTCCCCGTTCTTCCGCCCCCGTTTCTTCACCCCCCCGGGGGGTGTCATCACCGCCCTTCCCATCTTCGCTCTGTGCATCCGCCGTAACAGATTCGCTATCCTTGTCCTTCTGTTCCCTGTCCTTGCCCTTGCGGCGCTGCTTCTTCTCGCGGTCCTTGAGCCGCTTGCGCTCCCGCCGTTCCTCTTCTTCCTTCTTCTCCTCTTCCTCCTCCAACAGCAGCAGATCCTGCAAACGGAATTGGAGCCCAATCACTCTACTTGGAAACAAAGAAACTGATGGTATTCCTAAAGGCCTGCAAGGCATCTTCACATCAGATGGCCAAATTTTCCTCTTCCTCCTCCAACAGCAGCAGATCCTGCAACGGAATTGGAGCCCAAGCACTCTACTTGGAATCAAAGAAACTGATGGTATTCCTAAAGGCCTGCAAGGCATCTTCAAATCAGATCGCCAAAGCAGTTTTCCAAATCTGGACTCCTCCTAGTGCGGCATGCCTGTTTGTGAAGAGGATGCCCATTGAGGAAGGGCCCCGGAAGTAAGTTGACCGAAAAAGATTCAAAACTTTTTGAAGTCAAGGAAGTACGGCCCCCAAAAGAAGGAAACCCCTTGCCTCTCAGAGACTAAAGTCGCTCAAAGGGATTCAGCAGATCATCGAAGTTAGACACGGCTCCTTACCTGCTTCCGGAGCGCCGCAATCTCCCTACAGGCCACCTTGAGCTTCTCCTCTAGGAGGCTCAGCGAAAGGTGTACAAAGATGGAGTGCGCGTTTTGCCGTGCTGTCCCCTCCCGAAACGCCTTCTCAACCTGCGGGACATGTAGCTCGCTATGAGTCGACTGAGGCGTTTTGCAAACCCAGACAGCAACAATATACCGCATTGCCTGGAAACTTGACACTGGAAGGCGGCATTTACAAAACATACACAAGCTAGCGGCGTAATGCGTGATCTTTCTGGCCATTGAGAACACTTTCCTAGTGAGCTTCTAAGAACTGTCTTTCATCTGAAGATTAACCACCTTCTCGTGACTGGTAACTTGTCAGGTGAACTCGAAGCAGTCGTACTGTGCGAGTTGTCACGAGAAAGTCAGCAATTGCTAAGAAAAGAAGCTCAGCTGAGGTGTGGCACGCACCTGCTCCTTGAAGATGACCGTCGCCGCGTCCAGCAGAAAGTCGCGCGCCAGCTCGGGGCTCTTGGCGTGCTTCTGCTGCCGCGGCGCGTCCGGGTCTAACAGGTCTGCGCCACTCTCGCTCAGCTCGTCGTCCTCTTGCAGCCACTGGAAAAAGACAACGCTACTTCATTACTGGGACTCCGTTTTTCCATTCCTCTGCACCTCCCATCGTTTCTTCCTGTCTTCTCTCGATCTTTGAAGTCCGCGTAGGACAAAGCCGGTGACGTCGCCACAATGCGCAACGGCATGACGTTAGCATCGTCCGAAGATGAAGTCATGCTTGCCTGCCGTCCGATCGGAGGTGCAGCCGCAAGGGCAGGCGCCCAAATCAAGGACGTCGTTTGCTTGCACAATGCCAGCACCTCAGAAACCTCATAAGAACCTCCGAACCAGATGCGTTTCTTCCAGAAAACAGGCTTCGCTCCGTAATCCAAGCAGAGGAAGACAGCGCGCCCAAACGACGAGGAAATATCGACAAAGCAAATCGCCACTCACGTCCTCGTCGGCCTCCTCCGCCTTCTCAAAGAACCGCTGGATGCTCTCCCCCTTGTTGATCGCCACGTACCCGTCCCCAACCCACAGCCGCCGGTGCACGCACGGGCCCCCCTTGGTGACCGGTGACGCCTTCGCAAACAGCTCCACGCACCGCCCGTCTCGCTTCCAGCCCCGCACGCTCAGCCAACACGGCGTCATCACGAAATCGCCCAAGTCTAAATTTCCGAGGGTCGCGGAATCGGCGGTTCCCACGTCCTCGAACGGGAACAGGTCGTCGTTGCCTTCGCTCGTCCCAAGGCCCCATTGGAAGCGCGCGTACTCCTCGCGCGCGTCCTCGCCGAAGCTGCCGGCCCAGCTTGCATACGCGCCGGAGTCAGTGATCTGCAAGGGATGAGTAGAAGGAACTAAGTAAATATTTTGCTGTGGGCAGTAGTACCAACCACTTACTAAAAAACAAAAACGGCGAGTTGATAGTCTCATCCATCTTCCGGCTTCGTCTGTACTGGGGCCTTTTGAGCTCTGTGGAGGGGGCTGACCATTTCTGCCGTCAACAAAGCTCGTGAAACCAAAATGCAAGGAGCTTACGGAAGCTTCCCGAACGGCATGTCGCACCTCCTACTGTTCTCGGCCGCTTTTCTGGCAACGGTTTGCAGCAAACATCCGTGTTCTGCTGAGGAAAGGCTTATTTTTGCTCAGCCTTCGCTCAGCAAAATATTAACAGGTGAAGGAAAGCAGGACACAAGTTCTTGGCCACTTGACAGCGGGCGGAGTGCCAAGGCTGCGTACCTCATAGTGCGCGAGCGTAGTGTCGGCCATGCAGAACCAGGCATTGCAGCGCGTCTCCCGCCGTGCCCTGCGCAGCTCCTTCATCTCCTTGAACTCCTTCAGAACGTTCCGCCGACAATCCCGGCAGAAACGCTTCGACTCGAACCTACGCATTCGATTGGGCCAGATTGCATTTGGATGTTGGAGACTCTCACGGGAGGATGAAAATGGCTTTGGTAGATTCTTGCAGCACACCTGGTTCTACAATTTTAGATCCGGCAGAAAGAGGACCGTAAATTGCTCCTACAAGTACCTATCTTGCTTGAATGAAAATATGCACCGGGGAGGACGGCACGCGAATGTTCAAATCAAGAAGCTAAGCACTTGTAGTCTCCAATTTCTCAAGAGAGTGCACTTATTGCAAAACATCAGCAGAAGTACGCAAAAAGAAAGAAGTCAAAATTTTGTCAGGTTGATCTTAAGAAGCATGAATCAGGAATAGTCTCCAATGACAAACTGTTGTTCCAGAGCACTTCCAAAACGCAACGTACTTCGTCAAACTCCAGACCAAAGTGTTTTACTGTCCATCAGAAGGGATGTGCAAAGGTTTAAGCCAGTCTCAAAACAACAACACGACCGCGGAAAAGTACCAGAAAATCCACATAGATGCTTCAGAGAACGGATTAAACCTACTTCATTGCCCAAGGAGCTCGACGCTCTCTGAGAACCAGAGAGCGGGTTTGTTTTATTTATGTTCTCATCACAAGCCAGTAACCGAAGTCAGACAAAGCCGAACCGCAAAAGTACTATTTCAGATAACCACATACATCAACAGCAGTCCTGAAGCGAAAGTCACGGAACATTTAGGAATCTGAAGAGCATGTCCAGCGCAACCCGCGTGTGCTTTAATACATAACCGGACCTAAGCATGGAGGGCGTTTCTGCCCAAAAGCAGCGGCCCTACTTTTCCGAATCCCCACAGAGGCTATACACAAACCCACGCTCCAACGGAGCCCTTCATGATCCAGGTATGTTAGCCGGTCAATGTCCGACTAGACGAAACTGCAAGCTCAAAAGTCCTCCACTGACACCTTTATCCGCAGTCCAAGAGAAACGCTTGACATCCAAGCATTCAGGTTGTCAAGCCAGAAGCCCACCTCTTGATGAGCCGCTCGATAAAGTCCTCCTCCTTCATGCGCAGCAGGCTGGCCCGCGTCTCCTCCCCCAGCGCTCCCCAAAAGTCCACAAGCGCCTCGCAGCTCAGCTTCGCCTTGTGGAGCGCGCAGCTCTCCTTGGGGTTGTGGTGCCGTGGTGCGCACTGCGATGGCTCCTTCCCAGGGCTCCACAGCTGCAGAGGACAATATATCGTCGGCAAACAGCAAAGATGACATCCTCAAACAGCATCGTTCTCCTTTAGGAACAAAGGGGCACCACTGGGACGGAGTCTTCCGGGGGCTCCAGAGCTGCAGAAGGGGGAATGACGTCAGCGGACCGCCCTGGCTCCCTAAAAGGTAAGGAAGAATTTCCTTTGTTGATATCAGTTTGGATGGGAAGCGACAACGAAAGCTCCTTCTTGCGGATCCACAGCTGCAGCCGGTAAAAACCACCCAAGTAATGCCCAAATCCTCCACAAGCAACCAGACAACCTTGTAAAATTTGAAAGCTCCTTCACCATCAACTGCTTTGACCCTGCCCTTCGAGAAACCCCTCCTTGCCTGTACAACCAGCATTAGAACCGCAATCTTGTCAACTGATATTCGAAGTTCAACACTCATGTCAAGGGAAGATGGTCTCATAGTCTACTCACCGTCACCTTGCTTCCCCCCTGCCCCTTGAACCCCCCACACGCATCCGGGTACAGCAACTCCCGTTCCCTCTCCCGTACCCGCGAGCTCTCAAACACCACCGTCGGCGCGTCCCCCCTCAGAAAGCAATCCAAAATCGTCAGCACGCTGTCCTTCGCCGCCGTCAGCCCCCCCCACGGGTGAACCAACGGGTCCTTACAATGCTCTTCCAGCCCGTTCACCAACTCAACCCCGCCTCCCTCTGTCATTCGCGCCGCGCCCCCTGCGCCAAACACAAACCCCCCCGCCCCCGTGGGGGAGTTCATAAGGTACTCTCCGTCTGGCCCGTTGAGAAACTGCCCGTTCTGCAGCGTGCGGTTGTAGAGGAGGAGCTGCGTGAAGCCCTCGACGAGGAGGCCGTGGCACTTGCAGCAGTAGAGGTTCTTGCGCACCGTCTCGAACAGCGTGGCCTTGTCCACCCGCAGCAGCGCGCGCCGCTGCGCCAGGGACAGGCCCTTCCAGAACTGGGGAGATGAGTGGGGCTCCATGAGGAAATAGAAACATCTGACGCTTCTTGATTACATGAAAGGATGAGTTATCCATGGAGGGTGAGCGCCATGAGAAGTGACAGCAACACTTGATCGAAAACCTTAGCCGGAAGTCCACACGCTCCGCACCCGTACCCACCCTAACCCCCAAGCTAACTCCATCCATCCCAGTTACCCTTCCTGGCGCTTGACTCTTTGCGAAGTTGATGGACATACATATTCAAAGGGCCCGATGAAGGAGCCGCAGGCCGACGGCCAGGAATGGAATATCTTGCTTCCGCTAGTGACATGGTTCCCCCAGCCGACCAGCACAACATGGTAACATCAGCAACAGTTGAGCACAACTTTGCTGCCCTGGGGCTTCAGCAATGACTGAGCCGATCATTCCTTCACCAACGTCATTCTGACGTGCTGGGTAAAGTTGTCGGAGCTTTTGGAAGGGCCAGCTCGCGCAAGAAAGGGAAGCAAGTGCTGTTAACTGATCACCCACTGGCAATGGCTGAGATGCTGGAAACGACCAACGGATCAGCAAAGAACGAACAAAAGCTTGGGGGACCAAACCCATGGGAGTTACACACCCAACAGAACTGGGAGCTTTGTGTAAGAATCGCAGTTCAAGGAGCGGGGCCACAAACCCTAACCGAAACCACTATATCTATCAAATTGACAAAAGATGTTCATGACAACATGCTCACAACCCTAAATCACTCCGTACACTTGTTGACGCAAACCCTCTAAGGCTTCAATGCGGCCGCATTTTGGGGCACCAGAGGGGGCACCAGAGATTCCTGTAATCATAAAGAAAACCTCCACAGCAAGGGTGACGCTTTTAACCTTTAGTAGTTGGGCCCTCCCTGCACTGAGACAACCCTGATTTGATCAAGCAGCACAACAAGAACACAACTAACTCCAAAGACGTCTCACCTCTTGAACATCGTCGGAATCAACGTCCGCCCCTTTCTTCCTCCATGGCTTCTGCGACGAAGGGCCCATGGATTCCTCACATA
Organism: Klebsormidium nitens; assembly: GCA_000708835.1. Classification (NCBI taxonomy): domain Eukaryota; kingdom Viridiplantae; phylum Streptophyta; class Klebsormidiophyceae; order Klebsormidiales; family Klebsormidiaceae; genus Klebsormidium; species Klebsormidium nitens. The sequence continues at coordinate 62,683 of DF237169.1, read as the reverse complement.
GGACCGAAGCTCCGGCCGATCATCAAGATGATCTCCCCAGCTGCGTTGCACTAGTGCTAAAAACCTACGTCCAAGGCTTGCGTATCCAGCCACTCAGTGATCTCCAGAGCCCGTTCCCGCTATTCTCCTGCCAACAGGGATTACCCCTGAATCCAGACAACTCAGCTGACTAGCACTAGCCCGTCACCGTGCAGAAACAGCCTCCCGCGCCATCCCACCCCCTCAACATCGTGCAATATTTGTGCAGCTACTTGACGGCCTCGCACCATCTTGCCAGGTTATAGCAGGAGGTAACGTCATCTCTGGGGTCGCCACAAACCATTCCATTTCAAAAAGAGCTCTCACGCAAATCCTTTCGAAAGCAAAAGGCCACATCGTGTCCCCCTGAAGGCGATGCCGTGCACCTGCAAAGCACCTTCTGAGCTGATTTGCCGCCTGCTCTCCTTGACAGCAAGTCTCTTCCGGCCTGTGCACAGCTGGTAGTGCAGGGCAGCCTGTGCTTGCCACTGCTTGGTCCTTTCCTTGGGAAGTCAGCAGGCCAGCAGGGTTAGAGACCTCATTAGCGTAACCCGATGTGACCCGATGTAATGTTCTGAGCTTTCGAAAACCAATATTATGAACACCGATACATACGGCGTTACACCACTGTGAGCTTGACGTGACGGATGTACCTAGGTAGGTTTTCGAGGGCACAGAGGCAAGGAGGAGATCTTGGTAACAACGGCCTGAGCCTGAGGCTGTTGTCTGGAGGTGAAGACACTCGCACACGTTCAGTGGCAGGAGGCGCTTCCATCCTGTCAAGGACTGCAACTGTGCAAGGGCTCTTTGGTGTGCAGCATCACCGTCTCTTGGCCAGGACTCGCAAAGATCTGAAGCACGGCGGAAGTTTAACAAACAATCCACCTGCACGCCGTCACAACTGGTGCTCGGTCAAATATACATTGAATCTACATCAGGATTTGAAGAGAGGAAACCCATCAAGTGAGATTTGACTGACTGACTGCAGCCATGGGGGACCGGGCTCCCGCTTCGCAGTTGATGGAGGGGGCTTACCGGGTTTTGATGAAGCGAAATTCTGTTTATGTGGCATTCATTCTGGTGGGAGCTCTGGCAGGGGAAAGAGTGAGTGCTTGGCAGGGTCTGGATTCTGCAGTGCTTGGGAAGATCATCAAGGTGGTTGTTGGTATGGCTTTGCACTGGTGCTGTAGTTTCTCGTTCAACTCGCAAGGTGCTGAATGCTCTTATCGTATGCAAGGGGAGGTCTGCAGCGCATGGAATTGTTTGGCTTTTATGCTTCCCTCTTTCAACGCTACTGCTTGCATTGCAATGATGGACATTTTGTCGATACATCACTTGGTGTCAGACGTTCGTTTCACGTGGTACCAACTTAAGATAGAGGTATTCTCTAGTCTTTATGGTTGTGCCATGCTCGGTTCAAGATATCAATGCCTGGCGCTTCGTGCTGCAAAAGTTACTAGGGACAGTTGCGTTGATCAGTCTCGTCGTTCTGTGATTTTGAGCTAGCTTCCGTCATGGACGGATGGAATTCACAGCAGCAATCGATCCCTTATGGTGGCCGTTTGCTCATTCATACCATCAGATGTCAGCCCTTAAAAATCTTAGAGTTCCACACAATGGGGTGTAAGTTCAGGTGCTCAGCTGGATGCAGTTGTTCAGGATGCTTCCCTTCAGGACTTGGTCTGGTCATGTGTTTCGCATGCATTGAACACTCCCCATCGTTGCGAATGCTCAATTCAGCACTCCGTTTCCACCAGAGAAACCACCATCGTGGTTCACAGCACTTAAGTCGCTTCCGCTTTTCTAAATTGATCCTCTTTCCTCTGTCCCCAGGTTATCAACTATTCAATAGACAAGGTTTGGGAAGCAAACAACAAAGGGGTGAGCTTCAGCTGGCCTTCTGCTGCTCTAGAGAAACGTGCTTTCTGTGGTGCAATTGTCTTAACAGTATATTATGTAGGCATGTGCTGATTTGACACCGCTTTACGCTTCCTGGCAATCGTGGCATGTCTAACAGTCAACCTTTCGGTGCATCGCTTGGATCCGATTTTGATGGTGGTGAAGAAATGCCGGTCAACAGCATTGAGTTGAGGGGGAGAAAAACGTCTTAATCAAGTTACGAAGTCTTCTCCTGAATCAATCCGTACCCTATGTGCAGAAACGGTTTGAGGACATTCCAAATCTTGGTCAGAAAACAGGTGACGATGAATAATCTATAGTGACACGGAGTTTAGAGACCATTGGTGGACCAATTGTCTCGCCGTTCATTCTGACCTTCAAGCCTACGTCCTTCCCGCTGCGGGCCAATCTCAGAAGATACTGATTTCATGCATGTAGTCGCAAGCCTTGCTGATCTGGTCCTGGTGCGACTGTAAACAGTTGAGGTGACGGTCGGCCCAATCACCTCACGTCATCCTCTGCATATTTTGACTGTCGGCACCGGCACCTGTGATTTCAGCAAATCAACCTGGTCCTTGAAGCAGATCTTAGTATTTGCACCTGAACAACAGTTCGTGGGCCATTCCACTGTAAAACGAAGGTTGGAACCGAGCTGATTCCCTTGGTGTTTTGGGCGTGCATGAATTGTTTGCCAATGTGTACTTATAATCCTGTCTCGACAACCGTCAACTTGCACATGTAAGTGCTTTGCAAGCTGAACGATCATGCGTCAGTTGCTGTGCACACTGGGTAGTGATACACGATCCAACGTAAGTCAGCCTACCAGATTAAGTGGCCTAGTAGGTGGAGGCGGCCTAATTCATCAGTTCTGCGCAGTGATCACTTCGGTCGACAGCCACTCAAAATGATAAACGCGTATGTGTAGTTCGACCTGGTTCCACTCCGTGGCCATGCACCTTTTTTTTTGTAGGAACCTCATTCATGAGAAGTGAAGCTAGTTATTGCGCTTTCTACTCACTGGCATTTAGATACATGAAGTTGATTGGGACCTATACTATACTATACTATGCTATATATACCGGCTATATACACTATGCTGCTATGAAAGTGCCTGCAGCATTCAAGCTAGAGGTATGAACATTCACACACTGGCATGCACCAGATACATACGATCGAGCCAACGTTTGAATGTATAAATCGAGTTTATTTACATGCATGCAGTGCGAACCTTGGAAGAGGAAACGGGTGTCTGACCTCTTCCTCAAAAAGGATCGCTCTTGCCATCTTGGGCCGACGTCACAAATAGCGCGCGAGTGTGCTTTTGAGATCGCGCCCTGCCTTTCAAGCAAATTCTAAGTTGACGGAAGCACGCGGCCGCCTCCTTCCGGCCTCGCACTTAAGCCTTGAATATAGAAGGTGAAGTGGGCCGCGGGTGTTTGTATCGCACGACAGAGGAGCGACGGTGATCCCATATAGCAAGCTGGCACAGCTCTTAGACCTGCCAGTGAATTGTCATTGAATCCCAAATGCTCACTTGCCTATTAATTGATTGCAGTTCCTTTGCACCTCCACCCAACCATGCACTGAAACTCATGCAGGGCGGAAGGTTTATATGCATGCTGTTTGTGTTCCTGTGCCAACCGGCCAGCGCTCAATTGTCCAGCTATTTCTTATTTTTGCTGCGATATCAATACGGCTGATTCGTGCACAACCCCCATTCGATTCTGCAGACTCTCTATGGTCAGATTCTGCGAGATTGTGTCACGTGACACATGCGCGTCTCGTCAAAGGCATGCACCTTCTTTTGTCAGCTTGTATAAGCACGTGAGGCCAAGAGTCTCTGTCTCTAAGCACGCCTGCTGAAGCCGAAAAATCACCGACTTGGCGCTTTAGGGCGCCCGTGCATGCTATATTCAGAGGAGCCAGCATGCTCTTCGCCCGCTGATCATCAATTCGCTTGCTTCGCGACCCGGAACGACCAGCGGCCAACTGGTTGAGTTTGCGAATCAACCCTTGATTGAGGAGCTCGTCGAATGCTAAGAGCGAGATGATTCCCTGCCAATGCAGCTTTTAGATCTAATCTTACGTGTTTCAGACGTGGAAGCTTCCAGAAAGTGCTCATCCTGATTTCCAACCAGGCCTGCTTGACTCTGCGAAGGACAGCGCGGCTAGCCGACTTCAGTAGGTAATATTTCTACAGTCTAGTCAAGAGCAACTTTCCTTCTTGGATTGCTGCTGCCGTTTTCCTTCCCAACGACCTCTAGTAAGCTCCTTGCGTGCGAAGCAGGAACTTCGCCCCTCGTGCTTTGCAGATTGCTTCCTGCCACTCATCTATCCCAGCGTCCGACCTTTGATTCCACTCTGCAGTCATGGGTAGCAAGGCTCCAGCTGTGGGGATCGATCTAGGAACCACGTACAGTTGCGTGGGAGTATGGCAGCATGATCGGGTTGAGGTAAGGATGAAAAGGCTTTGGGAATTGCTGACGTCTCTGCATTGCCTTTCTTCTTATGTGAAAATCGAGTGAGCACGCGAAACAAACAGAGGCAAGTGCTGACCTTTGGCATCTTTGATCTTAATGGAAAGTGTGAGGAGCTGCCACATCTGACAAAGCAAGAGCTTTCGATTTTGCAAAGCTTTCGGAGCTGAGAGGTGTAAATTACAGGAAAGCATCTGATCAACAAATTTCCAAACAACCTTCAAGAAGAAGTTCAAGCATGAAACAAGCTCCTGCATTGCTTTCAACATTCATGCAAGTGGACAAGGAACAAAGCCTTTGTTTGTGCATGGCTGACATCAGTCTGTGTTTTGCAGATCATTCCGAACGATCAGGGTAACAGGACAACTCCCTCGGTTGTTGCCTTCACTGAGAATGGAGAGCGGTTGGTCGGCGAGGCTGCCAAGAACCAGGCGGCCATCAACCCTCAGAACACCGTGAGTGGAAAGGAGTTGTTTTCTTGTTATTAGATAAGCAGTCCTGCAGACAATTCTTTCAGTGGTTTTGAACATCTTACGTGACTCTATACGTGAAGTGAGCAAAGGGTTGCTGTCTCCATGCCTGTGCATGGAGATCGAGGTCTAAAATTAGGGGCATTGGAAGAGGTTGCCATGCCTGAGGGGTAGTTACATATGCAAATAATGCATCAAGGGCCAATCGAGAGAGCCCTGCTTTGTAAGATCCTTCCTCGGATCGGCAATCAAGTCCTTACCAATGCCTGTCGTTGGGGTTTGCTGCGTTGCATCGCTACAGTCTCTTGGATGTATTGCTGAAGTCAACTCTCACCGTTTGCCCGATTGAAGAGTCCGTGCATTTTGCTTTCCCCAAGATTGGTGGATATTGAAACTTCGACGAGACTCGATAAGCTGAAAGCGCGCAACTCTTTGAATACGACCTTCCGCGGCCCTGGCCTTTTGTTTGCGACTCGATGCAATGTAAGCGGGATAGGTTTTTGGCTGTCTTGCTGAGATGCCTCTTTCAGAGCGAAGGAAACTGACGAATCAATCAAATATCTTGAAACTTCGAGATCCTGGAAGACCAGACACTTTTTACAAATTCTTCTTAGGTAGCCGCCTTTGCAGATCTTCGAGGTCAAGCGGCTCATCGGGCCCATGTTCTACCAGTCCGTACAAAACATGGTGACAACAAGATGCAAACTGCTCCAGAGCTGGTGACGATAAGCTGACGTAGCTAAACTGGTCTTCTTAACCCCTTTGCAGATGTTTTGAGGTGAAGCTGCTCAACGGGCAAAGCTTCCGGACAGCAGTCTCTCAGCCGCAGGAAAGCGCTTCACAAATTGGTAACATAGACTGACCTCATTTCATAATTCTTTCCCACTGCAGATCTTCCAGGTCAAGCGGCTTATCGGGCGCAAGTAATCAGACCACATTCGATCAACGTCATGAGCGGGAACCTTGCTGACAACATCCTGACAGTATGCCAAGATCGTCTCCTTCTGCAGATTCTTCGAGGTCAAGCGGCTCATCGGGCTTCAGATTCTCAGACCACGTTCATCAAGCTGAGTTGTGCTTCATAGCTGGTGACAACGATCCGACAAAAAAGCTGAAACATCCTCCGAAACTGATGACAATACTCTGACGTCATGCCACCCCTTTCGCAGATCTTCGAGGTCAAGCGGCTCATTGGGCGCAAGTACACGGACCCGACCGTCCAGGCGGACATCAAGATGTGGCCCTTCCACGTCGTCCGCGGTCCGGACGACAAGCCCATGATCGAGGTCGAGTTCAAGGGCGAGAAGAAGCGCTTCTCGCCGGAGGAGATCAGCGCCATGATCCTTGCCAAGATGAAGGAGTACGCGGAGGCGTACTTGGCAAAGACCGTAAGCGATGCGGTCGTGACGGTCCCGGCATACTTTAACGACTCGCAGCGCCAGTCGACCAAGGACGCAGGTGAGCGCGTCGGGTTTGTAATCATCCTGGTGACGGATTTGTTGTGCGGACCTTGCTTTGGAAAGGTTTTGAACATAATGTTCGATCATGCTGGCAATGATGAGCAGTTTCCTGGCACTGCCACGATTACTGCCAATGTGCTCTGATGCCAGAGAATCAGCTTGTGGAGCTACGATAAAATAGTCAACGACTTCGCCTCGTGGGAATGTCTCCAGGTTATGCCATGAAGCGCCTCTGCTTGCTTTTCTTGCACTCTCCTTTCACATCTCTGCTGGATCGTGTTTGCTGTCGTGCCTCAGGGGTTGCGCAGTCATTATTTTACGCTGGAAACGCATCCTCTTCAAGATGATTCGTCTACATCTGACTATGGAAGACTCTTCTCAAAGACCTTCAGAAATGTCTTGGGAGTGTTCCCTAAAAGTCTGCCAGTCAGGAATGACCCACACCACCGGATTATTAGTCAAGAGTAAAGATAAGTGCGAGTTGTGCTCTTTTGCAACTTGGATCGGTTCAAGTGCGATCCCTTTTCCCAGGCACCATCGCGTCCCTGAACGTCATCCGCATCATCAACGAGCCGACCGCGGCCGCGATCGCGTACGGCCTCGACAAGAAGGCGGCCAACAAGGGCGAGCAGAACGTGCTCATCTTCGATCTTGGGGGAGGTACCTTCGACGTGTCACTGCTAACGATCGAGGAGGGAATCTTCGAAGTGAAAGCGACTGCGGGAGATACGCACTTGGGCGGGGAGGACTTCGACAACCGGTTGGTCAAGTGGGCGGTTGGGGAGTTCAAGCGGAAGTACAAGAAGGACATCAGCGGCAATGCACGGTGAGACTTCGACGCTGCTTCAAGACGGACCTACTTGCTTACTGCAATGGGCTTCTTAGTTGGAGAGTGTGTCAAACATTTGTTCCAAGAGCTTAGGGGTCCCTGCTTTCTTACGTGGAGTCAAAAGGCGTCAAGCGATTCAAACGCATGGCCGCCAAAATTCATTAAATCTGTTGAAGATTTTCAGACTTAATATTCCGACTCTGTCAAATCTGCACCCTTCCAAGGCCAGATGAGCCGAGGCCAAGCTCAATCTGGGGCGAATCAATGGGCGGCTTCGTCTTTCTTTCGTGACCTCATATTTTCTGACGGAACATGGACTGTTCTCCCCCTGTTCAAACTAAGGGAAGGAACCATGGGCCGTTTAACGGGCTCTTGGGTCTGATGTTCAACGATTCCGAGACCTGGTAACAGGTTTTTCGGGAAGCAATTGGCCAAGTACTCGTAAATTTGTTAAGCACGACTATCACTTCCTGTCTTCCTCATCAAAACGGTTCCGCTCCGTCTGCAGGGCCATCCGCCGGCTCAAGAACGCGTGCGAGCGCGCGAAGCGCGCGCTCTCGGCGACCACCCAGACCACGATCGAGGTCGACTCGCTGTACGAGGGCATCGACTTCGCTGCCGTCATCACGCGCGCGCGCTTCGAGGAGCTGTGCATGGACCTGTTCCAGCGGTGCATGGACCCGGTAGAGAAGGTCCTGAGGGACGCCAAGCTGGACAAGGGCAAGGTGGACGAGGTCGTACTGGTCGGTGAGTGGCGCCTCGGTCGCAAGAAGGTGCCCCTGTGCAAAGTGCATATTTGGTGGATTTGAATAGATAGAGAAGTTGGGCTGATTGGCGCAAGAGAGCACCCAGGTTAAAGCAGAGTTTTGATTGCATCGACTCTTAAGTCGATCTTGTGCGTAGTGGATCCCGCCCTTTTGATGATTGGTCTTTCGTCAAGCACTTGGAGCGGTGCGTTTAGCCTTCGGTTTGCTGCATCTACTGAAAAGAGATTAGGTTCGCCCCCCTCCTTTGCGGACAAAAAATGCCGTTTGTCCGGACTTTCGATCCGTAGTGTCCAACAGTACTGCCGATGCTTCTCATTTAACCGTTCTTTGGAACCCTCGTAACCATTGCGGACAATATTACCTACTTTTGGTGAGGGTGCAATTCCTCGCTCCCAAGGAATGGGAGAGAGGCGCGCCTCCAAGATCCACCAGAAGCTCCTCCACCTTACTCTTACGTGCCTGGCTTACGGACTCACCCTCCTCCTCTGACGTAACCTCCCTCTCGTGCTCGCGTCATGTTCTCCCCTGCAGGTGGCTTGATGCTCACTCCCCAAGATCCAGCAGATGCTTCGCCAGTCCACTTTCACGTTACCTGCTGACGTCACTCGCTATTCCTGCTCACGTTACTCATCTCCTCCGCAGCGACTCGACGCGCATCTCCAAGATCCAGCAGTTGGTACCCAACCTCATATCCCCATCACCTGCTGACGTCACCCTCCTGTCCTGCTGATCTCAATCGCCCCCTCCTGCCGACGTACTTCCCTCTCCCCGCAGGCGGCAACGAAGCGCATCCCCAAGATCCAGCAGCTACGTCCACCACCTAGTCTGAAGTCCTCTCACCTTTGCTGCTAACCTCTTAAGTCGTTAGTGCTGACGTCGAGCCTTTCCCCGCAGGCGGCTCGACGCGCATCCCCAGGTCCAGCAGATGCTGACCGACTTATTTGCGGGCAAGCAGCTGAACAAGAGCGTAAACTCCGACGTTCCTCCCCTCAAGACAACGCTGACTTTACTCGCCTCCCCTGCTGACGTCACTCCCTCCCCCTTCTGAGACGGCTCGACGCGCATCCCCAAGATCCAGCAGATGCTGACTCCTTCGCGGGCAAGCAGTTGAACAAGAGCATTAACCCGACGAGACCCTTCCCACTTCATTCTCACAACACCCTCTGACTTTACTCGTCCCCTCCGCTGACGTCACGCAGGCGGCTCGACGCGCATCCCCAAGATCCAGCCGATGCTCACCAAATTATCCGCGGGCAAGCAGCTAAACAAGAGCGTCGGAATCGAGGGGACCTTCCGCCGCTCACCCCTCGTGCTGACGTCACCCCTTCCTTTTCTCAGGCGGCTCGACGCGCATCCCCAAGATCCAGCAGATGCTGACCGACTTCTTCGCGGGCAAGCAGCTGAACAAGAGCATCAACCCCGACGAGGCGGTCGCGTACGGCGCCGCGGTGCAGGCCGCGATCCTGAGCGGCGCGGGCGACAGCAAAGTCCAGGATCTGCTCCTGCTGGACGTCACGCCGCTCTCGTTGGGGTTGGAAACCGCGGGCGGAATCATGACGACGCTCATCCCGCGGAACACCACCATCCCCACGCGCAAGGAGCAGGTGGGGGATCCCTTCAGTAGTCGGTCCGTTCTCGTTTTTGGGCTTGGCGGCAGGAAAGTTGGCCCCTTTTCTCACTTCTTTTTGGCTTGGCGTTGGGAGATTGGCTTCTTTTCTTATCAGAATGGGGCTTGGCAGTTGGAAGGCTTTGAACCATCCCGACAGTCACGGACTGTTACTGTGTCAATTATTTCCTTCTCTCGAAGGCCTCAGGAAACGCATCGAGCACCATCCTTCCTTCTTTGGGACATTTTGCATATCTCTAAGTTGTCTTGAGTAAGAATTGGGATCTGATAAGTCCTGTTGATTTATTCTAGTAAAAGCTGGAAGAGACCGAGTTCAATCAAATTCCTGATGCAGCCGCGTTTAAAAGCTATAGAATTCACCAGATTCTGCATGATTGAAGAATAACAAGAAGGGCATGATAGATTGGGAAAATGGGTTTCAAAACTGCGTAAGGGAAGGCTTCAAAGATGGCTTTATCAGCTTAATGAGCCCGCTTCATACTGCCACCTTTCTTCTTTCTATGGGGGGATTCTTGTTCAGGTCCTGGTGCTCCAAGTTTCTCTCCCCGCCTGAACCGGCAGCTGATTCAGACGTGTCGTTCTGGAATCGAGCAATGGAACTGTGCAGCAATGAGGATTAGGCCGCTACTGGGAGAAATAAATAGCTGCAGCTTCCACGGAAGGAGGTCCGATGCTGCGAACATGATGGATCATTGCATTTCTTTCATTTCTCGGTGCCTTCATCTCTTCACCTCGGTAGTTTCGAAATGAATCTTTCTTCTAAAATTCAAGTTGCTTTGAGGCTTCAGTCAAAACACACTTGGATTTTGAACAACATCCTGCCAGCCGTCAGCCTGAAGTGGCGGCTACTCTAGACATGTCGCTTTGAGCGATGGAAGTGTGCAGCAATGAGGAATATGCCGCAAGTGGGAGAAAGTGGTTAGCTACTTCTCCCAAAGGTTCTGACACGAGAACTTGATGCTGCCAGTATCGCGACGTCCCTACCTTTGATTTCCGTTTCTCGTTGCCTTTGTTTCTTATACTGTATATCCCTGATTCTCTATTTTCGATGTTAAGATTGCGATCAGCATTCGGTCCGGATAAGCTTTCCGTAACCGCGTAATGCCAGCCATGACTTCATTCGTCAACCATGCAGGCTTCCAGCGCAATGGGCGGAAAACTCTCGCCCTGAGCGAAGACTTTTTCTCCGCAGATCTGAGCGCAACCTCTCCAAAAATCTTCGTTTAGTGCAAAGAAAAACACACTCTCATTCTTTGCAGGTTTTCTCGACGTACTCGGACAACCAGCCGGGCGTCCTGATCCAGGTGTACGAAGGCGAGCGCGCGCGCACCACGCAGAACAACCTGCTCGGCAAGTTCGAGCTCTCGGGGATTCCCCCGGCGCCACGTGGCGTCCCGCAGATCAACGTTACCTTCGACATCGACGCGTGAGGCTGCTGTAGCGCGATTTCCCCCCCCCTCTTCCGCATTATCCCATTATTTTTGCAGGTAATCCGACGTTCTTTGAATCGACATGAGCAGGTCCTACCTGGCTGCTTTTGGAATCTGGGTTTTATTGTTTTGGTCCTGCAGTTGAATCTGGTCGGAGGACACAGCATGCAATCTTTTCCTTCTTATTTCTATGTGTTAAAGGGGAACGGGAATCCGAACAATCCACCACATGTCCGGAGGGCGCAGCTTGAGGTTACCGCTTGAGAATAAGCTTCCGTTCGTTTTTCCAATATCAGAATTTGAATCAGCACTCAAGGAGCCATTGCTTCTTCTTCTACACTAGCAGAATTCCGTGGCCACGTCTGATCGAGCACGTTCAACCGTTCGGACCGTCCTGAATTTCGGAGGGACTGCACACCGCAAAGGTCTCGATATTGCGGATTCTATTAGGGCCTCGCTCATTGATATACCATCTTCTGATTTGAAGCGTTTTTGGGCCTTGCAGCAACGGCATCCTGAACGTGAATGCGGAAGATAAGACCACGGGAAAGACGCAGAAGATCACCATCACCAACGAGAAGGGCAGGTGGGCTGCCCAGCATTCGCGCCTTAAAGAGCCTGTCTGAATCTAGTTTGTCCATTGTTTGGGTCGGGAATTGGTGAAAGACTTCTGAACGGATTTCCAAAAGCACTATATTTCAAGACTTGCCTCTTTTCCACCCCGAGACACTGCTACTCTGGAGAACATCCTCAGAACGCTTCACAATCGATCCGTAAGCTTCCTGTCAGGTTCATGATAGCCATAATCATGTTTGAGAGGCGCAAGACTTGACCAAAAACTCCGCTGATCCGTTGCAGCTGGCAGTCATTCCAAGAGAAGAGAACTAACGCATGATGAAGGGAATTCTTTACGGTCTTGCACACAGTCCCCGCACAATTCGTTGTAAGCACTTTATCATTTTGAAGACTGCTTTCCCTCCCCTCGAAACGCCCCGCTCACAAGCTCCGCTGCTGCGCTCAGGCGGTCCAAGGAGCAGATTGAGCGCACGGTGAAGGCATTTATCTGAAGCTTCGCTCATTATTCCCCCTGGTTTACTCGCCTGGGATAAAAGCCTCTAACCCGCCGGTAGATTCCCCCAATCAGATTCCTTCAACGAATGATCTGAATGAGAGCCTCAGAAAAGCTTAAATCGCTGCGGCTTGGCAGGCTGTCCATGGAGGAGATTGAGCGCTTAATGAAGGAGATTCTCTGCGACTGTGCCCAAGGTCCCCCCGAAACTAAAGTTTAGTCTTCCCCGCTTACAAGATCCCCTCAAAGCCGCCCGCTCACAATCCTCGTTGCTGCTCTCAGGCTGTCCAAGGAGGAGATCGAGCGCATGGTGAAGGAGGCGGAGCAGTTCAAGTCGGAGGACGAGGAGGCCAAGCGGAAGGTGGAGGCCAAAAACTCGTTTGAGAACTACGTGTGAGTGCCGCCGCTCTAGTTCCTGCCCAAGTTCGAATTTCGCCGTTCTCATTTGCCCTTTTCCGTCTCGTAGTATCGGAGAAAGCATTTATCTGTTTTGAGGCCAGCAGTCACGTGTGAGCTAGCGGCTTCACTCTCTTGCTGACGTGTCTTGAGTTTTGGTTTCTCGGATCAAGTTTCCTGGTTGACACAGAGTAATCCGCTAATCCACCTAAAGTAGCATCTTCGCCTTCGAGGGGTGCCTCGCCTGGGCTCTTTCCAATTGCTATTTTTTTCTGATAAGGCCGCTGAACTTTGAAGCTTCTAGTGCTTTTGGTGCTACCATTGCTTGAAAAACTTGACTCCACAACCCTTGAGGAGGATTGAAAGGAGACCTAATGATTGGGTCTTGCGCCTGTCTCCTCCACTTGGCTGACTCCGGCTCCTAATCCAAACAAAAGTCACCTGCAATTTCCCGGTTTGCTGATTATTTTGAACTGAGCGCTATGCGAACCTTGCAGGTCCCATGAGAGTTGCCCTGATCTCCTGATTGCCCGTGCCGTGCCACAACCACTCAGCAAAACAGATAGGGCGCTATTGTCTCCTTTTTCTATCACGGCTCAGAATAAGTCGACGTGGGAAGCTTAGAGGTCCCTGTTCTTCGGCCTGGCGCAGGTACAACCTCCGCAACTCTTTAAGGGACCCGAACGTGGGCGGCAAGCTGGACCCGGCTGACAAGGAGCGCCTGGAGAAGGAGATCGAGGACGCCATCCAGTGGCTCGACAACAACCAGCTCGCTGACGTAAGCTGACGTCAGCAGGCCTTTTCGTGCTGTGCTTCTCACCCTTGCTTCTGCCCTCGTCTGACTCAGCGGGGTGAAGGGGTTCGGCAAGAAGTGAGCCGCTACACGGTTTCATCAACTGATCCGCTGAAAACCCGTGCAACGATCGGGAAAAGTAGACGTTGAGTCTCAGCGTCACTGTAGAAGGCTGCAGTCCTGATCACAGCTGCCGTTCTGTTTAAGAGCTGCCTTACAGGCAAAAGAGTTTGAAAAGTGGAGGCACCACCGCCGTAACTCTGGTTCCGACATCGATTCGGATTCAAATCCTTTTTCAACCTTTTGAACTTAATCTCTTAATCAACCCTTGTTTCTGGATTTTCAACAAATTATCGCAACGTAAGCGCGCCCTTGTAAGGCAATAAGCGAGCGAGACTCGAGCCTTGTAAATCTGGGTTACTTTCATTTCGCGGTCTTCATCAAATCGCAAATACATTTCTCCAACGTGATCAGCCCACGAGCAAAGCGGGGACCGCCTGCCAGGTGTGCACTTATTATCTTCAAAGATTGAAGCTATATTCCCCGGTCACGAATTCAAACCTGGGCCTTCTTTTCTGCGTGCAGACGGAGGAGTTCGAGGAGAAGCAGCGCGAGCTGGAGAATGTGGCGAACCCCATCATGCAGAAGATGTACGGCGGCGGGGGTGGCGCGCCGGGGGGCGAAGATATGGGGGGAGGGATGCCCGGGGGAACCACCGGGCCCGGACCCAAGGTGGAGGAAGTCGACTAAAAGTCTATAAACTGATGTAGAACATATTATAGAAAGTAGTAGGAAAGTGGAGCGGGGATGAGCAACTTTGATCCTTTGTGATGAGGACAATGACAGTAGGTGGATCCAAGGCGTAGAGGAGGAAAGAGGAAGTTTGATTCTTAAATGCAGGCATGTGCGGAAGCGGGGTCGTGCCATCAATATTGTCAGATGTAAGCCCCGGGGAGCTTTGCTCCTTCCTCGGCTCTCGCGGCCTGTAAAAGCTACCTTCATTCCTTGTACAGTGCATGGCGGATGATCAAAAGATGGTCGAAATAAAGAGAGAAATCTGCAAAGACGGCACTTGTCCTATCATTTTGCGTCCATATTCTCCAGACTCATGCTCGAGGTTACATAAAGCAAGGCTTTTCAGGTTACTAACCCCGGCCTCCACGCGGTATCTGTCCGGTGTGGGGAGTTCTCGTAATTACATATTATGGTGGCACTCAAAAACCTCATTCTTTCTCATGTTGTGCTTCAATGGCAATATAGATATGATAAAGCTCGTGCAATTCTAGGGCGACGCAATGACCACTATGTATGAAAATCCTACAGGCAGAGCACATGAAAATCCTACAGGCAGAGCACATGAAAATCCTACAGGCAGAGCACATGAAAATCCTACAGGCAGAGCACATGAAGCAAGTTAATACAGATGTAAGAGTCTGCCCAGTGATCAAACGGCTCAATTATTGTACATGGTGACGCGCTTTGCAGCGGTAGCGTTTCTACAGTGAGGGCGCACGATCTAACTTATAAGCACTGACTTAAGGACGTCCATCGTCTTCCTTCTTCAAAGGCCGGTACGGCAGAGTGTTTGTGCTGCGAACAGGTTCTCCGAATCTCTCGAACAACAAGCACGTGCTAGCCACTTCAAAGGATGATCCAAGCCCTACAGCAAATCCTACTAAAGCTATACATATGATCTATTATCGAAGGGTTAATACGCCTAACTTAACAACTTCTGGCGAATAGACTACATGCGCAAACGATACTGCGGCCGCAAGCAAAAACCCCCCGGCCTCAGGCTGGCTGCTGACGATGGTACAAGGCGGTCGTTAAGGGACGGCGGACAGCGGAGCGAACGGAATAGGTCTGCGCTCTGCACGATGCATTAAAGAACAAAGTTTCAGAAAAGCTGGGAAAATCGACAAGAAAAGCGATGGCAAAACTTTGCCCTGGAGTTGAAATTTGTCAGCTAAAGAAAACCCTCCAACTGGTGAGGATAAAATGCAAACTCTTGCGCCAGACTTGCATGGCAAATAATCTGGTTAACACCCGTGATCTTATATGAAGCGTGATGCTCTGTCAATTCGAAACAACAGAACCACAACATCTGGTGAGCTGCTCAAGTCCACTGATCGATGAGGGTAGCTTTTCTGGTGGAAGAGCAACCCGCACGAAGATCTATAACACGTGTCTCCTTTAATGTGTGCCGATGGTCTCCTTGGCCGGTGCCCTTTCGCTACCACAAAAGAGAAGCATTGCACCGAATCATTTTTCTGTTGATCAAACCTCAGTTTCCCACCGTCGCAAAAACACGAATTGACAAAATGCAAACCAAGGGAAATGGAGACAACCCACCTTGCCTAAGGGTTAGGAATGGGGTTAGGGTTGAGGATGGTGGGCAGCCTGGTTTCCTCGCCGGGAACCAGGGTAGGAACCGGGGCGATCGACGGCTGGATCACGATCGGGGGCGGCGTGGTCGGGCCGAAATTGGCGGGAGAGTTGGTCGGGAAAGGAAGGCCGACCACGGTGGCGGTCGGCAGAGGGAGGGGAATAGTGGTCGGGAAAGTGACCGGGGGAGCCGTGCTGCAGGAACAAAAGTAGGACGTAATCATTCTCTGTTCCAATCCGAATACCAATCACAATTCCATCTCCCTAGTACAAGAGTCGTTGAAGCAACACTTGTTCTGGCTGAGCAGTGACAGAGGCCACATTCCGATGAACTACTGCTTATAATGATGTTCAGGTTGCCACTATCTGACTCACCCTTCTCCAGTGGGAAGGGGGATGAGAGGGGTAGTCGGTAGAGGGATCGGAATAAAGGTCGGGAGAGGGGCGATAGGGATGTTCGGGGGAATTGTCGGGAGCGGAGCGATGGGAGTCTCGGTGGGAAGGGGAATGGGAGGGAAAGGCAGCGGAGGGAAGGTCGACGGAGCGGCGATTGGGCCGGTAGGAGTGGTCGGGAGAGGGGGGATCGGCGCGATTGTTGGGCCCGGAGCCGGTAAGAAGGGCAAAGGAGGAAGCGTGGGAATTTCACTCGGTAGAGGGGCGATCGTCACGGGAGGAACTACGAAGGGGACGGTCGGAAGAGGAGTGACCGGGGGAAGACCGGTCGGGGCAAAAGCGGCCGGGGCAGGAGCAAGCAGCACCGGAGGGATGGTCGGGAGAGGAGGAGTGACTGGTGCGGAGGCGATCGGGAGGGGAACGGTTGGAGCAGGAGCGGTCGGGGCGAGCGTGGTTACACCGGGAGTGGTCGGGGCTGGCGCGGGTTGGCCGGGAGTGGTCGGGGCGGGAGTAGCCGGTTCAGCGGCCGTGCAGTCAATGATTGATTCGTTTTCCCCCGGGCACTGGTTGGGGCAGCAGAGGAAGCGGGTCCCCGCCAGGAGGCCAAACGTGGGGCACACGAAGGCCTGGTCGGGACACGTGGCGGCTGCAGGAGAAAGAAAGGCGTGGTTTGCACTGGAACCCAGGTGTCGATTTCTGATGCGAAGCGAACGCTTTAGGAATCTGTCTGGAGCAGGAGCGCCTGCGGAGCTTGAGCAAAACTTTATCAAACTTTGATCCAGAGGTTTGGGAACCAGTTCCGCTGAAACGAAGATACCCTAAAGGCTGGGTAAATGGTAAGCGACTACAACGGGGGGCAGAGGTGCCGCAGAGCCTAATCGCTCTTTACTGGGAAGCTTCTAAGGTTTCTTGAAATTTTTGGTAAAAAGTCCGCAACAATCCATTGCTATTTTTCTTCATTGCTCTACCATCTTACCAACTGAACCAGAGTTACGCCACACAAAACAATTCCTCAAAGCATCAAACCTAGTAGATGTCAGCTGGCGCTTTTGGGCTCGTCTGTTTTCAGCTTACACAATGGCGCTGGGGTGGTCGGAGGGGGCGTAGTCGGTCGGGGGTTGAACACCGTAGGCCCCGAACATTTGGCATAGGTAGATGTTCCTAGCTCGGGGCAACCCCCCGCGCAACAGAGAAAGTCTGTCGTGCCGACTTGGGGGCAGGCCGTGTTGAAGGGGGGGGCGCACCCAAAGGGGGAAGGGGTTGGAGCTGCAATCGCGTACGGGTGTCAGCTTGAGTTGACAAGGCAGAGATACTGAGGTGAGGACCTTCAAGATGGTTAGCAAGGTAACGTCAAGAAGGGAGGCAACAACGAGACGTGCTTTGTGCAGGAATGGTGGATTGGTAACAGAAGGGTGGCAATGCCAAGATCAGCTTTGTGCACAGATACTTTGGGCAGCAGGCAGTCCGGCACTACGAGGGGCTTGAAGTCTGCAGGAAGCATGATTTGATATGCAGCCTGAACGTTGGCTGGTGACCAGAGATCGTTGCCAGCTGAGCCATCTACTCAAATCGGACATGTCCAATCTTGCGTCCAACACAGAGAGGAAGCCACAGTTAGCGCAACGAACAGATGGGAGGCCGTTGTTCCAAGCGAGACAAAGAATGCTAAAACTGACCTTGCAAAAGCTTCCGAGGAGCCTTCAGACCGGCCAACACACGGGCCTGGAGAACGGAGGCATCCTCCGAAGCGATGACCTGCGAAAAACGAGAAGTCAGCCAGAGCTTTGAGAGAGGTGAACATTTGAGAAGCTGACTGGCGATGCGTTTCATGGTGTTAGCCGCAGACTGCTGAAAATCCATTCAACGCAAGCGCTTAAAACTTAAAGTCAATCATCCGGCAGTGCTTCCGTTGCAACAAACAGTCTACTGATGAGTCAACCTTGGAGGTTCCTGTAACCCGCAGTCTGGATCTCACAAACTTTCCAGAATCACGATCTGAATCATCACGCTGATGCTAGCACGCCCCATCAGCAACAAACCACAAACCAGACGGGATATAGAGGAGCACCACGATCGAAACGGGAGGCTGATGCAGTTTTTTTCAAGGGGTGTCCGAATCACCGTTCCAACCGCGCAGGCGAGAAGCACGAGGCCCAAAATGGGAACAGCAGATCCGCGTCCCGCCATCTTTGGCGTCCGCCTTCGTCGAGCAGGTGGGTTTGAGGTTCTAGCAGGGAGCTCGTGCGGTTCTCTGGAATGGAGATGCTTCGAAGTGCGAGAATTGTCAAACTGCCGAATTGCGAGGGCTTTTGTAGGCACCTGCTGCGGGCACAAAAGCTCCTAGACGCGCTAATGCATCCGAAGCAGTCCGTATAGCTCTTGCAATCTCACCTACAGAGTGAAGACTGAAAGTGAAGAGACCGCGCGAGACAGTCTGTCCCTGCCCGATTGTGCCTGTGGAATCGTTACGAGGTTTGGGAAGCGGCAGAGGGCGCCCCTTAGTCGACCCTTCATACATAGTTCACTTCTCTGGGAAGCCGGGACGTCCTCGTCGCTTCGTCTTTACAGCGAGGTGTACACGTGGCTACCATCTAGGCAGCCAGCAGCCATCCGAGCGCCTCGACGGTCTTGCTGCGCGGGTTGGGATTGTCGACCTTCGGTAGAAACCATTATCGGCTCGGCTCTTAAATGACTTCTCCGTCTGGCTAACAATCTCAGAGTCCGGTGTCGCCCTCGTAGGGCGTGGAGTGACATCATAGTATCGAAAACTGCCCTTAACACCAATGATCACTTGAACCGGTGGTACATGGAGCTCTATTCTCAACAACAAATGGTTGGAGGGCTCACTAAGTGAACCTGGTAACTCTGCTGTGGCTTAACCGCGGTGTGCCTGCCTGGAAGAACTGGTGGGGATATTCCGGAGGTAAGGGTGGCTTTGGGTACGTAGCGCACAACTTTCGGGCTAGAGTTTCTAGTACTTTTTGCTCGTCTTGAGCGGGCATGTCTCGCATCAGATCGACGGGGGCGACAGTGACTGTGTCAGCGGCCATTTCTGATTGGTCCTTACACTTCGTACCGGATCGGGATGAGACCTTTCTACTCCTCGGGAGCGCCGGCGTGCCACGTTGACTTTATGGCCGAGGTCGGGAACAATGAAGATTGTTGGACGGACTCCTATCTAAATGATACTTCCTCGTACTCCGAACAAGCGAACGGTCGATTTGACATCAGAAGCTGTTCGGGCATATCTAGCACATCTAGCAAGACGTCCGGCTCTAGTTTGAAGAACAACCTTAACCTGTAACTTGAAGTAGCACATTTTTGGCAAGCCTTGATTCCGCCATCATTTTTTTTCGTCTTTCTGAAGAATCGACTTTAACTCTATTCCCTTGGAGCGCCTCGCTTTGCGAGTTTTTCGCGTTGGATCAGCAGTAAGGTCACGGGACTGACGGGAGGAGACTTTCTGGCTGCTTTGCATTAGGAGACGTACGGCCTCTTTTGGGTCACAAGGGGGAAGGGCGTCAAGAACCGCCATCTGCGGAGTCTGATTCTCGACTCTCAAGTTCGATGCCTTCCTCTTATCTCGGCTCGCCAGAATCTTTGGGAAAGTCGTCCCTTTACGACGTTGCAGTATCAGAGCCACGTGCTTCGCACCTATTCGTCAAAAGCATACTTCCTGCCGCGCCCAAACGACTGGATCCCGGTACTTAAGAACTGACAGGTGTTTCCTCGCAACTTTCGTGAAGAGGGGCACCGGCGCGCGCATTAACCTGACGACCACTGGCGACCGTGTGCGGCAGCTTGGCAAGTTGTTGCGCAGATTGACCTGACGATTCAGCCCGCGCGAAGGAGAACGCGTGCACAATCTTTCGAAGGCAGGAACATCAACTTCAAAGAGCCTGTCTGCGCTCAGTATGCATGCAGAGCGCGCTAAGAGGTGGAAAGGAACGCCCAGCAGATACTGCCATGTCGCAACACTGCTGCTCAACCGGGGCTGGCGCGGAACTTTGTCTGATTTCTTGACATCAGCGTCGGGTAATATCTATCTGACGATTTTACCACAGAATCATACAAGCCTAGTTGCCGCGATCGATCTCGACGTATATAGCGGCCCACGCGACCGTCCGCGGGCGGGCGGCCTCAGTCCCCTGGCGAGGTTTAGCACAGGGTTTGCCACCCGCGAGTTAGCGACGCCGCACGCTGCGCGCGCGCGGCAGAACTCCAGGAAAGCACTGAAGCAGCTACTAGTACTAGTACTACCCAGTAAGGGCTGAGGCCCAGGGTTCCCTCATTCAGCTAGCCGATCTTTCGTCCAAGCAGGAAAGCAGGCGCCACTGTTTCTGGACCCTCAGGACAGCGGTTCATGACTCCTCAAAGGGAAAGCAGAGGGGCACCATGGACCCAGTGGTCATAGAAGAAGGGGCGAGCCCCCAGCTGAATCTTCTGAGGGCCCAGATAGCAGCCCTTCAGTCGGAGTACGATCGCTTACAAGAGCAAGCTGCTAATGACGAGCCACATGAATGCAACATAGGTAGTTGTCCGCTGCCAGATTTCCATATGAGGGATGAGGCCATTCTGGATTTGACAAGCAGTGCAAATGAAGGCAGCCGGGATATAATTGATCTAACGCAAGTGGGGAGAGGAGTGGACGCAGTCATTGACAAAGACACTTTGAAAGCAATGCTGAGGAGAGAACATGAGCTTCGGCACAGTCCAGCCACGCAGAAGAAGTATGCTGAGGCAGAAAAGATGGAGGTGACAGACTGGATGGATGTGACAATTGAGCTCCAAAAACAGGTCTGAGCAGTCGCTGATCTTCTAGTTTGTTCTTCAAGCAGAAGCATTGCATCCCTCTATTCTTCAGCTCAATGCGCAGATAGACTCGGTTGTTAGCTGGACTGAATTGGCTCATCGTCAAGGCCCTGGACTGGCTTTGACTATAACATATTGGTTGAGGTACTTCCAGGCGAATGAAAGCGCTTGTAATTTTGGCCTGACCAGTATCTATATATCTTCACCCTGCATTTTGTTGAGACCGCTAAGCCAGTTTTGCAAAAGTGTAATCTGAGAAACATGGACAAGTGGAAGGATGGCCCCGACAAACTTGTCAATCTCAAGCTCCCTGCCAGTCAACTATCTCGCAGCTGCTTGTTTCAAATCTTCTCAACTCCAGCAGTCACTGTTCGCAGCCCCTGCAGACTTCTCAAGCCGGACAAGACCACAATATTTCGCTCTCACTTTATCTGCAGGTAGTGCGAGAGTTTGGACTGGAAGGAAACATGGAGTCCGCCTTGCTGCAACTCCGCACCGCAGCCAGGACATATCCCGATGACCCTGACTTCAGGGAGCTCCCTCTCTACGTCAAGTACCAGCGCTCTCGGGCCGGACACCTGAAGCCTGGAGACTCGGTGCCTGACATCATGCTGATGAAGCTGGATGGAGCTTTGCAGAGACTAAAGGACTTGGCAGCAGGGGCACGGCCACTGGTTCTCCTGGCAGGTAAGCCAAAGAAAGGCCGACACTTGAAGTTCACTAATCCAATGTTGCTAGCAGATGGAATATTCAGGAGTCCTCTGAGAGAAGAGTCCATACTGCTCGGCAGAAGTAATCAGGAGCAAAAGAGGAAGACGTCGGGTGGATGTGCAACATGGCGAAGGATTCGACCAATCTGTCCAGGGATGGATTACAATCTTCCAAATCACAGATTATGACCCTTTCAGAACTTTTTCATTCGTAGCAGCAGCTATGAAGTACTCAAAAGTACATCTCTTGACCCAGGTTCGATGACGTGACCCCCGTACCGAGGCTTGGTACCGACCTTCCACTCCCTCTCTCGGGAGTTCGAGGGACGGGCCAAGTTTCTGGGGGTGTACATAACGGAGGCTCATGCAGCGGATGAGTGGCCCATCAACTCAGGGCGGTTCAACGGTCCTGGAAATAGCATTGTCCAACCACAAACCACGGTAATATCCTGCTTCATTCGAGGATTGACAGCGTCAGCCATTGGTGCAGCGCTGACAGACAACGAAGATTCGGTAGAGCCTTGACCTTGGACGACGGGGCAACTGCAGTGACCATGAGATGCCCAAACTCTAAAAGCGGTTTAATCTCTCTTTGACATCTAAGTTCTGTCGGCCAAGTCGGATCTGTGAGCAATTGCGAAGGAGTCCGGCACAGCGCTGCTCCTGCTCGGTCACATTTCCTTTGGCTTTGATAGAACTCTGTCAATCCGCGTTTGGTGGATTCAAACATCTCCAAGGTGCTTCGGGTTTCAACTTCTGTCTGCCGATCAAACCTCTGCTACTATAGCAACAAAGTGGAGCGCGTAAGAATCAAGACGAATGACGAAGTTTCTCGGGACGAGTTTTGGAATGATCTAGGAGAACAGCAGGCAGGAGAGAGTCCTATTGATGGACTACATGCATTTCTAACTATGCGACGGGCATTTTGGTAGGGACACAGCTGCGTCTATTTTCCCCCATGAGCTTCTTCTTGTTTCATCTGGCCCCTCGTAACCTTAAGAGCGCCGTTTCAATCTTTTCTGGTTTCAATGCGAAAGGGAGCTACGCCGCTGTCAACATGAAGTAAGAAAAGCGTCGAAGCTGCTCGAGTATTTGAGTATTTCAACCTACTCTTACGGCAAACTCATCGTGCTTTTTGATGCCCGAGATTAACGAACCTACCTTCTCTCGTTTCTGTACAGAAAATGAGCACCTTCTCAACAGTACTCGAACATTTCGATAACAATAGACGATCTTTTTCTTGCAGGCGGAGCGCAGCCTGTTGGCCCAGCAGTTTGTGGACAAGTTTTCTTTCGCCATCGAAATGGTCGTGGACACGCTGCCCGACAACCCGTTCGACACCGAGTTCTCCCCATGGCCCCTGCGGTTCTATATTTTGCACGAAGACCGGGTGGCTTTCATCGCTCAACCGCGCAACTGTACATACGACGTGTCTGCACTGCGCAGTGCGCTTCTCAAACTGCTTTAGCCGGACGAGACTTCCATGTTGGTGACAGGATACTTGAGACAAGTCAGCAAGACGGATGCATACGCTGCGTGTACGTGTAAGTGCTTAGGCTGGTGATTCATGTTTACTTCGCTTACTCATGGGGGCACCCTCTGCAGCTTCTGTGACGGTGCTGCTGCGAAACTGCTCTGCAGGCATCAGACCCCGATTAAGCTGTGGTGGCTGGCTTCTTACGAGGTGAAGAGGAATGCTCATGCCATGAAAGTAATGAGATTGACTTTCCAAAACTCAATTTCATGCGGCTTCCAGTTCCGCTTTAATCAGAAGACTCACTTGTCTATGACGGTTTTGGCATGAGGAAAAGGAGATCTTGTGAATATCAATACAATCGCATATACTTGAGGGTTTGATCTGTATGCATGACCAGCTAGAGACCGGTTCCGTCCTAAGGTGCACACCAACTTAGCTCCGAGATCATTTCGCGCAGCCGATCATGGCATGAGGTGTAGGGTTCACTTTCTGGCAAAATCCAATGTTTTGCTTCGTCGTGTTCGATATGACGTACTAAATACCATGCCCATATGACATTTGGTGTTGTTGCGGCCGTGCTGTGTAAGATCTTGTCACAGTGAGCCCAGGCGCGGCGGCCTTGACGCGGCAACCGTCCAGTCAATGACGAACCGCGTTGTTCGAGTCGAGATCGTAGTTTACATGCAGGCGTTTCCGATCATTGCGTGATGTCATGCTTGACGGTTCAATATGTGTGAGCAAAGTTAATGATTGAGTCTAAGTACTTGCACCTTGACATGGATTCACACATGGAAATGAATCCAATATGCCGCGCCGCTGCCGCGCGCCCCATCATAATTCTTGGCGCTTGTCGCCATAGTTTCAATTATGTGAACTCAATGTTATTCTTGAGTCTCTTTTTGCAGCTCTTGCACTGGACCATGCAAAGATTGCATATCATTAACAAAGACTACGGTATATACTAAATACTTGGACGATGGTGACCGTCCATAATTCTTAGTGCTCTCCAAGTCTAACTGCGCGGCACTGTCCGGAGACCGTCGGTGTAATGGGTGACCCCTACGTCTTGATCTCTCCATGCATCATGCCTCTGAAATGCTAGGGCTCCGTATGCAGAGCAATGATGGACGGGCGGGCCGCCAGCCGCGTAGGCCAGGCTAGTGGCGGCCTGCCGCCGCGGAACTTGCCGCCGGCGCAAATTGGCGCCCCGCGGGCTGGCCGGCCGCGGCACCATTCTGAGTTTTAGACGTCCGCATTATTGAAAGGCGTTCTGGCCAGTGGCAAGGCAGGCTTCGCACGGTGACGGTCCGACACGTTGAATGCACTCGGACGTCCGGTTATTTGTTGAAA
Source organism: Klebsormidium nitens (assembly GCA_000708835.1). Lineage (NCBI taxonomy): Eukaryota > Viridiplantae > Streptophyta > Klebsormidiophyceae > Klebsormidiales > Klebsormidiaceae > Klebsormidium > Klebsormidium nitens. The sequence continues at coordinate 38,321 of DF237169.1, read as the reverse complement.
CCCTAAAAATCCTTCTCTCAGCTGAGCCATGCAACCAGCGCTCAAGAGCTGGGGAGGAGGCTGCATGATGGCGGCATCGCATTTTTGGGCGCATGCGCGAGTTGATTAGGGAGTTTGGCAGCTGCAGCATGCTGCTTCTCACACCTTCGAACAATGTGATGCAATCATTAATGTGGGCAATCGAGGACTTATGAATTGACGCAATCAACTGAAAAGGAAAAGTACGTAGGTAGGCATTTGAAGAATTGTGTGGTTAGATATCAAATCAGTGAATTTTGGCCACAGAATGATCAAGCACAGCTCTTTAGGAGGTCAATGATGAAGACGATAGCGCACCCTCTAAAAATCCTACAGTACCTGGAGGCTTTTAAGAAAACACTATCCGCTTGGAGACTCAACTCAGTTTCAGTATGCTGAAGGTCTTCTTCAGGGATGCATCAGGGAAGGGCTCTGGAGACAGCCATGTGCAGCATGGGCAGGCGGCTCTGCTTCTGGTTGATACTCCTTGTGCTGCAAAGTAAGCTCCAATCCGGGATGTCTGTGGCACACGCATCAGGACTCTCTAGACGTTGCGAGCTGCACTTTCGTGTGAGGCTTTGATCCGTTGAGCTGGAGCACAAAGTTGTAAACACTCATTATCCAACAACAGTTTCTGGGGGCATTTGAAACCCACACTCGACAGTTGTGAAAGGACTTACCTCAGTAGGCCACTTGCAACGTTTGGCACCTTCTCAGATCGACCATACTTTACAGAAGAAGTGGCTGATCATGGTACATTCTTAGAATGAGATGAGCTGCCAATCTGGAGACAGGTAGAGAACAGCGTTTCCTTGTTTCTTTGATTGCACCCAAGCCCCGCAAGCAAATCTGTGCGCAGGTCTCACGGCAGATGGGCATGTGGCATGGGAGGTTGGATACAACACCCCAAACCAGCATCAGTGTGTCCATGACACGCACGTGGTGCCGCATGTATTGCGAGTGTCTAATGGTCAGAGAAGGTGAGTGCGCTTCCATACTGGTGGCAGAGGTCAAATAGAAGCCCAAATTTCAATGGAAGGGTAGTTGTCAGTCTGACGTGGACTATAGGAGTGACAACAAGTGTGATGGCAGTAGGGGTGAAAGCTTCAGCTTCCCAAGAAGGTAAGTGCACTCCAATAGGTGGTAGCACACCTGGATTAGTAGCTGAGCAGACACGGAAGGGAAGGGCACTTTTCAAGTTGGTTTAGATTAAGGAGTGACGATAGGCCTAGTGGTGGTAGTACGGTATATCTACAAGGTCAGGGTTAAGTTTATCGGGCTAGATAGAAATCCGAATCTTCTCTTGTAGCAAGTCAGTACTAGAGCCGTCAACTGAGATCCATGTACCAATGTTAATCAAGATCCGTCAAATACAAGATGAGTCGCTTCACGGTACCTCTGTTAATATCCACGTTCAAAGTAGAAGCTCCTTCAAACAGCCCATCCCCCTTTCTTGGCTGGACCAAGTAACTAGGTCAGCCTACAGCTTTGGTGGTCGTCGATAAAGGGCAAGTAGCGAGGATCCTTTGGATTGAGAAATCTATATTCAAGAAGCATTGGTCCATGATTGCCACTAGACATCTAATTCAATTCTCCGCTTTGTACAGGCTTGACACTGGAGCTTCCCATGACTCCCGGAGGCAGCTTCTGGCGGCAAGTCCGGCTCCCTCGCCAATCCGCATCACTCCAGTAAGCTTCCACCCAAGCTAGGCTCAGCTGTGCAACTTGCTACCTCAATCCTTCTTCCTTTTCATACTATTGAAGTGGGTAGAGAAAACGCGTGTCTATTCCAGGCGCCTTACGGGGCCGAAACTTCATTTCGATTTGTCGAAAACGACTCAGACTCGCCGATCGTGCGTTCCCCGTCATGAAGTTGAAGTTCGAACCCAGGTTCTTTGCCCATGTCTCTTGACAAACAAAACCACTTATATATTGGGACTGGATCTAAAGTGAGGACTCCTGCGCAGCACAATTTCCCTAAGACTCTCTATTCGTTTCTTGCAGGTCTTTCAGATTGACAATCTCGACATCCCCCGCCGCTCTTTCCTTTCGACCGTCCTTGTGCCCGCAGCCACCAGGTAAGCCTTTTAGGTTTCCAAACTATTTCCGGATATTCCATGCGGTTCCGCCGAAGCAGATTGCACTGTCGACCTTACCTTGAAAGAACACATACAAGATGTTCGTCGGTTGCGAACATCTTCTTGATGTCGGACTGACGTCCCGCATGTCCTGTTGCCGTTGGAGCCGTTGACTAAAAATAGTGTCTCGAAACTCGGCCCGACGTTACACTTCAGATGTTGAAGACTGATCTGTTGTTTGACATCAGTGACGGCTAAATTCAAAACCCTTTGCACCGCTGTCAAGGCAGACCGGAGTGCTGACCAGAAATATTTAGCAGAGACACGAAATTTCCCTTCAAAGGACACATACAATCTGGCATCCTGGCCCGTTCACTCCAAACGAGTGCATTCTTTGAAGCCCGATTCCCCATCACGCTACTTCCAACCAGAGGGTCCTCACTTTTTCCTCCCCGCTCTCGTTGCCTGTGCAGGTACTTGCAGCGTATGTACAAGGTCAAGTACCCGGTCTCCGGTTCGCTCCTGCTCAAGCGTTCGTGCGAGCAGGTTCTGACCGGCCAGTGGAGCAACGGGAGCACCGTTACTGCGTGCTCGCGCTGGGCGCCCCTCACGTGCCTGGTAAGCTCTTAAATCTTTACGTGGCGTTTTTAGAAATGTTTTTCGTGTGTGAGTGGACTCCGTTCTCTGACGAGCAGATGTATGGGCAGGATACAGGGGAGAGCTGGAAGACAGACTTGTTCGTCAGCTTCATAAGGGGACAGCAAAATGAAACGGTCGGGTCACGCCGCACTCGTTTGCTGGCACTCCTCCTTTTGGTTAAAGTAGGCATAGGACTCGCGTGTCCACTGCAGGTCATCTGCGGTTGTGGGGGCCCAAACGACCAAATTTTGATCTGGTCCGTCCAAAAAGGACTCAGAGCACTGAAGTTCGCCTTCCCCGAGCTTGAAATCCGACGCCCACTTCGAGCTATCGGTGGATTTGGCGATAGCTCCTTCGAAATTCCAGAAAACGAGACTGCGTTGAAAGACATTTTGGACTACTCGCAGGAGAGTACTCTGGACTTGGACCACTTCGCTGCCTACACGACATGTGACGCCCGTTCGGTCTGTACCGCCACGCCAGCTGGCGCGGGGCTCGCCAGCACGGACTTCATTCTGTACGTCACTGCGAAGGTGCGTCCACTATGAATGCTATGTTCACTGGAAGAAATCAAACTCAAGACACTTCCTTTGCCTTCTCTTGATCTGCACGTGCGCCATTGAGCCCTTTGTTCCTTGAGGTTTGTTTCTGCGAATACCGACTCGTATCGCCAAACAGGGCTTATTTTGCTTGGAAAGACGAGAGCTCTTCTGACTCCTGAGGCACACTCTAGTAGGGTGCTTTTGGAAACAAAGACCGGCTTGCTTTTAGTCGCAGAAATGATAAGTTGGGAAAAACCAGCATCCGAACCGCCTCTAGGCTGTTTTTCTGTTGAAAACACCCTCTAGTGACCCAACGTTTGCTGCATAAGCAGTCAAACTTATCCAGTTCGCCCTCTGCAGAACACGTCCGTTTGCCAGACGGGCACGATCGCGTATGCCAGCTTCTGCACGCAAGACGACGCCACCGATCGGCCCACCTCCGGCAGTGCCAACTTCTGCCCCGACCAGATTCACCCCCTCCTCAACTGGGCGTTCCAAGTGAGACTGTGCACTTGCCAGTCTTACGACTGGGTAGAAGCGCAGACTTGATTAAACTGTCATAGGCTTTCTTCCGTACGGACGTGGTGACTGTCGAGTCCCTGAATAGTGAGGTCTAGCGACGGTAGGAATCTCAGAGACCCTACCTCACCTCTTACCGGCTGCGGCATTGTAACTCATCCTTAACCCCCTCCCCTCACACTCAAGCTGGTGACCCTCTGAATCCTAGGGCTTTATTTTCTGATAAATCGAGACCAATCTGATAAACAGTGAGGTAGTAAAGCAAGACCATCTGACCCACCACTTCTCTTTCAAGAACCGAGAGGCCGGAAGGGACGGACGAAAGCGACACCAAAACGCCTCAGAAACGCTCGGCTGCCAGTAGCATTGCATCCTTGCCACGTTTCCCTTGAGCACATTGCGTTGGCCTGGCTAGGGGCAGCTACCTGGGCGGCTCGCACAAATCTGCTTCGATTCTCTTAATACCAGACTGTAAGCCGCCCAGTGTATGGAAAAATATGTGTACTACGAAATACATTTAGAAAAGGTCTGGTGACGGCTCGGTAGCAAGAAGTAGTGTCAAGTTTGTAACCCGCGAACTCGTGCTCTGCAGCTTGACACAGCGGTGCACGAGCTGACGCACGCCCTCGGCTTCAGCGCCGCGCTCTTCAAGTACTACCGGGACGCGAACAGTGAGCAATATCTCTTGACCTTCCGTTAGTGTGTTCAAAGGTCTTCTTCCTGGAATGCCCCTTGGTTGCAAGTCGCGTCAAAGCTTTGACTTTAAGTTGCTAGTTTTGGATCAAAAGATTGTCGGATAATGAATCTGAAGCCATTCCACCCCACAAAGAAGGCTGCAAAGGCTACTCAGCTGGCTTGACGGCGTGGTCAGATGTCGTTACGCAGATGCGGATTCTCCTGATTCGAAAAAGTCTGATCCCAATCGAGATTGACTGTTGAGTATCCAGTTGGGACGCTCGGACCCAAATGATGAACTGATGCCCTCTCTGCGCCCAGGCGACCGTTTCGTTTCCTTGCTTAAGCCATAAAGACAACCCATTGTCACGCGCAAGCAGTCAACAATACTTCGAACCAGAAGTGCTAATATAAACGGTAAAACCCGAAGCTTCTTCTCTTCGCAGACGTTCCGCTCGTGCCGCGGGATGCGGACGGTTCCATTCCGCAGCAGGCGGACCTATCCGCAGTCGTCCGAACGTTCGAAGAAAGGGGCACGACGGCCACTAAGCTGGTTACCCCAAAGGTGAGCCACAGGATCGAAATCTCAGGCGCTCCCCATCACTCAGGTGATGTTGGATTTGCAAAATTCTTTCGTTTTGCTAGATACTTTGAAAAACGAACCCAATGGTCGCACATTCCGTCGTTGGAGCAGTAAGCACTCCTATCAGTAAAAGGAAGTAGAACCCGCCACATGGGACAGAGGGGAGTAAAATTTTACAATCGCAGTTCTCTAGTCCTTCATTATAGCTCTCACCTGACTCCAACTAGCCGTTCGGCACTGCACGGGGTATCTCCCCACCCTCCCCAAGGGTCCTCACAGAACGAACAGAACTGAACATATTGTGAAGCTTGACTGTCGACCCGGTGACGTCATCCATTCTCAGGTGACGCAAGCAGCCTGTGACCAATTTGGATGCGCGACGCTGAACGGTGCCGAGCTCGAGAACGACGGAGGCACTGGGACCGCCGGCAGCCACTGGGAGGAACGGATCTTCCACGGGGAGCTTATGGTGAGTTGCCTCAGTTTTTGATCAACCGGGTACTGGCAGTTTTTGGTCAAACGGTCGCCTTTTGCGGAAGTTGCTGCGAGGGGTGCATGCTGCCTGTTTTGATTTGCCTGTGGCCCCGTTTGTCGTTTTGGGCGGTCTGGGGGACGGACATGCGTTGATGAAGTCGCCCAATTCTGAGAAGCAGACGGCACTGCGGGGGGGGACCCTTCAACGGGCAATCTGGGTAAAGTCTCTGCGCTTGCCGTAAGTTGGGAAAAAGAGGTCGCCGGGAATTTTAGACCAAACCGTCCAAGCATTGCGGGATCGTTCATCGAGCAGTGCTTTTTAGATCGGCGCTATTAGAAGATTTCCTTGCGACGTTCTGCCCAAACTCGTTTTAGCTAGCCCAAGGTCACGTTCGCAAAAGTTCCATCCTCCTGCATCTCGAGAATGCGCAGCTGCAAGTCATCGAGTCGCCCTTCCACAATACGCTTCCAAACGTCAACCCGAGCATTGAATCAACAACAAATGACTCTTTCTTGTTTGAACAGACCGCCGTCAGTCAAGCGCGGCCGGTATACTCCAAGCTTACGGCAGCAACGCTGGAGGACAGCGGGTGGTACGTGCCCACATATGACGTCACGCAGCCCCTGTTGTGGGGCCAGGGGCGAGGCTGCGCGTTCCCGCTCGCGGCATGCGCCCCAGGTAACGCGAGCGCCGCGTCCCATGCAAAGGCGCGCGAGGTTGCACATCTTAACAAAGATTAAAATTCGGCTAGAAATAGCTCATTCAGAACTTCTTCTCCGTTTCCCTGCAATAGCTATGCGGCCCGTGTCGCCTCAGATTTATCGAATTAATTTATTGATTTCAAGCTTCAGGCTTTCTGCTAGTGACTTCTTGTGCGAACCTGGCTCTGTCAGATTGTCGCTTACCGCTTCTTTCACCAGCAAACCAAAAATTGCAAAGTCTGTCATATTCTCGTAATCTCAAGGCATGATGTGCTCTCGAGACGGGGTCCTCATTGAGGGCTGTTGTGATTCGCAGGGGGCGCGGTGCCCGTCGATTCTGCGTTCTCCGGCTTCTACTGCGGCACGGGGTTCCGCAGCTGGACGGATGACGGCGGGGTGACGTCAGCCCTGGTAAGCGGCTCTGGACGGAGTCAGCACCGCAACGGGGGCAAAGATTCTTCGCTGTCACGACACTTCAAATGCTGTGGGAGCACCCTTTCTCCAACCTAAATGCTTCCGTAATTTTAGGACCAGCTATATAGCAAGGACCTTAATCTGCAGCAGAGACCGCTTGAATTCGTTCAACAATCGTCTAATGTTTGTGGAACGGGACGGATCCCGGGGGGGTCGAATTTCGACAAAATTTTGCGAAGGTCCGTTCAGAAAGTACTGCTTCTGGAAAAAAGGACACATATGCCCATGCAACATTGTTTTTCAGTCAAACAAAGCCGTACATTTCATCACTTTGCTCTCTGGGTCAACAGCCCTAGCGACGCCTTGCAATCACAATGTATGAACTGACGCGCGCAGGACCACACGTGCACGGACGATGAGACGGCGGTCGGGTACTGCCAGGCGTGCAGCGCAACGGACGGCACCTGCTTCACGGACGGCTGCATGCCCATCGTTCCGTACGTCCAATGCCTCACTTACGTTTTTGGAGCTTGCTCAATACTTTTGACACTTGTGCGGCCGCTCTATCACACGGTGCTTCCAAAGAAACCCCTTGGTTCAGGTCGTACTTCAACTTTCATTAGGCAGGTGGGTAATCGGCTCTGTATTAAGCTCACGAGTGCGTGCCACATGAGGACCCTGCAGGTTTAAGAGCAGACAGACTTTCAACGGGTTGTGTGTACTGTTCGGCAAAACTCGCCATCTGGGCATTGACGTACTATTGAAGTTTTTCTGGTGGAGCAGTCTGTACAAAGGCGGACCCTATTGCTTCCATTATAGGGCGCTGCCGATTTCCCTCACCCTTCCACTCACAGCACCTAGCAAACGCTTTCCACTCGTCGTTCTCAGTTGCTGACTCCACTTGCTGTATACACGGCACTTCTTGGGTCTTTAGCAGTCGCCTCAACCCTCACCTTGCCGCCTGATGTTAGGCTGATGTCTGCTCTCGATGTTACATTCTTGACATATCTGCAGAATTTTTTGAATCATCGCAGAACAGACTTCTGCACAAGTATTCTGTATCAGTCTGCAAGTTTCAAATGAAGTGTCGATCGTAGTAACATGATTCTGCAGTTGGCTGCGGTCAGGAATGGAGGATGAAACAATATCTTTGCATATTTTTGCAGACTGTCCAACTATGTGTGTACGGACGCGTCTTTGGGGTCCGATTCGGACGCTTCCAACTCGAGCAGCCTGGCGTACTGGGGCCAAGCTTTCGGCGTCGGTTCCAAGTGCGTTGCGGACGGGTCCGAAGCCTGGAGTAAAAACGGATTCGAACGTCCGCCGGTGGGGGGCGGGTGCTTCCGCTACCAATGCAGCTGGGATGTCACCGGAACGCAGGTAAATGTTTTCCTGCTTTTTGTTTCTGGATCCAGATCGAGATAGGCTCTTAGATGCGAAGTTGTTTCTTCGCAGACGACGACTATCTTGCAGAACACTTACTTTCGTTTTCGCAGATTTTGGTCTGGAAGCTGGAATTTGGTTGTGATTATTCCGGAAGCTTGCAATGCCCCGAGAATAATTTCCGGTTCCCCGCCGCCAGGAATACAAACGGCAGCTACAACCAAAAAGCTCCTCTGAAAGTTCGAATGGCTTGCTGCCAAATGGCTTTAGACATGATGAACGGATGTAAAGCGCGTCTGCCTCACGTGCTTTGAAGCAGTACGTATTTCAGAGTCATTCAATGTTGAAGTCGCTGCCAGTTTGACCGAAATGACGTCCTGAGCGACTCTAAAAGGCATAGTCGGGCATTGGGTCGCCGAGGTGGACTTGTTTCCCAGATGCCTCTTCTAAAAGTAACCTGATTGCCACAGGCCACACTTATGATTATGGTGGGCGATCAAGCCGTGACCTGCATCGACGGTCGAGAAGTGCCGCTGTCAGCCGCCGGCTTCGATTCCGGCAGCATCGGTCCGTGCCCCGCCGCGAACGCCTTCTGCGAGAGCGGGGGGTGCGTGAACGACTGTGCCAACCAAGGCAAGCTCCCCCCCCAGCACTGAAGAATGCGCTTGAGACTTTGATTTCAAACAAGGCGCTGCGTTGCTTCGAGGAGCTGGCAACCGATACTTGCTTCTGCTGGAAAGCCAGAAAGAGAGTCATAGGGTTTGTTGAAAAGTGATTACGACCAGCGTTTGGGACTGTTGAGGCGGTGTTCTGCTTAACCGCTTTCTGCATGTTTGTTTTGCTGTGAGCAGTATGTTGACCGTAAAGCAGTCGCAAAGCAAAGCAGAAACCTTCATTGAAGGCAATGTACTGCAACGAGGCTTGAGAGAATCATCTGCATTCCTAGCGCTTACAACTTTTCCGATGGATCTGACATGATCAAAGGAGGTAATCGTTCGATGACGGCAAGGACGTAGAAGAGCCCGTTGGATCACCCACTGAAATTTGCGTTTCTTTGAGATCTCCCAACAGAAGGAAAGACCGAAAAACGAAGGTTGCGCTTTGACCGATCTTATGTTCGAAAGACGCCCCAAAGCCCGCCGTCTCAGAGAAAGGCATTTTGATGCAGGCGTCTGCGTGGGGGGCACCTGCAAATGCCTTATCGGCTGGGCAGGCACGGACTGTTCTCAGGTAAGGCTCGCGTGTCTCCCTGCGCTGACTTGCTGCTCATTTCCTCCGCAAGACAAGCAGCCTCGCACTCCCTCCAGACACATCAATCTTTGTGCTCGCTCCTTTGCAAACTCTGCCAGAGGCGCGGAATCTTACAAGCAGATATTTCCACTTTCCCTGGCAAGACTCCGAACCGACAGCATTTCGATCGCCTTACTCTATCAATGCCTTGCCAACGAGACAGTACAGGGCTCCGAGAATGTTACTAAAACTCCTGAATCCTCCGCGTCTGCAGCTGCAATGCAACGACGGCGTCTGCCCCACCGGCTACACCTGCGACCCGGTCTCGGGCGTCTGCCTCACGGCGACCGCGTTCCCGTCGCCCTCACCTTCCGCGTCGCCCGCAAGCCCCGTCCAGCCCGCCCCTTCCTTCTCCCCGATCCCCTCCCGTTCCCCATCGCCTTCGGCGTCCGCATCGCCGTCCGCATCGGCCCTCCCGCCGTCCGCATCCCCCAGCCCGTCCGTACAGCCGTCGCCGTCCGCGCGGCCGCTCACGGCACCATCAGTTGGTGAGGGTGCGGCGTGACGGCCTCTATCTGTCGAACTCTAATTGAAGCAATTGCTGCGTTTCTAGTTTCTAGAATGTTTTCTGGTTACCGTCCGAATCGCTCTTTCGGCGTCTGCATATTCAGACCATCTAATCAGCCATCGGCGTTAGGGCGGCCGCTCATGGCGCCAGTGACAGGTGAGTCGCCTTTCTTCAACTCGTGGAAAAGGGCCTCAATCCGATGTTAGGGAGTATGGGCCTCATCAAGGTAAAGTACACCGACTAAAGGAGTTGCGTCCAGAAAGGGAGCCTCTCTGAAAAGTAACTCACAGCAGTTCATCTGTAGTTTAAACGCGCGCCGATCGAGCACGTACTCGGGTCTTCTAATTCTGATCTTTCGGTTGATGAAGTAAACTGGGGATGTTTAGGAACCACTTTTGAACTCAGTTCTCGTTTGCTTGCAGTATCCGGCATTGTGTACTATGGCTACCTGGCCAACTGCACGCTGTGCATGGACGCAAACGGCAATCGTCGGTGCGATCTGGGGGAGGCGACGACCATTACGAACGCGACTGGCGGCTTCGAGTTTCGACAGGTAAGTTCCTCACGCAGAAACCAGTCGTACTCACGGATCGTAGGTGCCCATGTTTTGACTCAATCGATTGGGATTTGAGGACAATCACACTTTGTGTGGAATTCGGCGTTGTAAACGAAAAGATTAATGCGCGGAAGATGACAGGAGTTCACGAAAGGCCCTGCTCGAATTGTTAAGTCTACTGAGCCAAGTGGTTACTATTCAAACCATTATCAGCACAGAAGCAACGCGCAAGCATCTGCTGAAAGGCGGCTACTAATGTTTCACCATGTCCTTCGCTCCGTTTTCAGGTGACAATCCAAAACTACGGGCCAGTCATGCTCCGTCTCGGCGACCCGTCTTGCGTCGACAGCCTTACAAACCTCTTCCCCACCACGATCATGGTCGCCCCCCTGGGTTCCGCCGTGGTTAGCCCGCTAACCACCTTCGTCCAAGCGCTGATGGACGTCGGTTTCGTGACTGAGAGCCAAGCAGAATCGGCGGTCAGGAACGCTCTGCGGCTGCCATCGACGGCTCAGATCACGTCAGGAGATCCGATCCAGGGAGTACTGGCGGGAACTGCGGGGAGCTTAGAGGTACTCAAGGCGGTAGGGTATCTAAACAACGTGGCAGCGCAGGTGAGAGAGTCCGGTTCCGCCAGTTGCACTCCGCTTCATGTTCGGTCCAATAGATAAACGGTGTCAAACCTGGCATGCTTCTCCTTTCCTTGCGTTTCTGCTTAAGAGCTACTCTCCTTCCGCGTATTGCAAATATGTGGAACGACAGGGTTTCTTCCCGCTGGCGAGAGTCTGCTGTGAGTCGTGGCTTACGGTTAACGACACTTCTGAAGTCTGATTGGAATTGGGATTCGCAAGCTCTGTCGCTTGGAAGGGCCCAGGCAGGTATACATGACGCAGCAGAGCAGAGATAAGGATTGCAGTCTACTTTTTGTCTCAGACTTTGCTTGATGCCAGTGTTCATAGCTTCATCAAATTACGCGTCTCCTCTTGCCTCCTTGACTCTGTCAAGAGCATGCATGGATTAAGGTTTGTGTCCTATCTGCAGCCCACGCTAGCGATGCTGCAAGTCAAAAGCCGAGAAAAACAGCAAATGGGAATCAAGCCCACACAAGCAGCATACCGTTCCACATTGGACCCATGACAGGCGCAATCATGTCAACGCATCTCACTCAAAAATCAGGAAGTGCAAATATGCAAACAAGACCTCTCACTTTGCGCCGTGCAGTTCGGTTCCCTCCTTGCTGGAGCGACCACAACTCGGTCGCCATCCGTCGATCTGGCCCTCTCCCGGTCCGTGTACCGCGCCATGGCGACCTTCCTCCTCGAAAACCAGGCTCTGCCGTCGCCGGCAAAAGCCAGCCGCGTTCCGTCCTCCGCATTCGCTGACTCGGCGCCAACCTATGCTGTGACGTCACTCCTCGACGTCAGCACCTGCTCGGAATTGGCGGGGTGGCCGGGGAGCTGCTCGGTTGGACCAACCCCGGTCATGGTTAGCGAAAACCGGGAAACTAACCCGGGCATGGGATTGATCGTTCCACGAAGGGCGGCCGAGCAAGCGAGCCTTTACGACGCAAGCTCCTCGTCATCCCTGAACCTGACTGACGTCAGCACTCTCGAGGGCATCGTGGACCTATCCGTCAGCGACGCCGTTTCCGCGGGAGCCCTTCCGTCCGGCGCCGACGTCAGCGCCAACGTGGCGGCGTCCGTGGTGCGCCTCGCGGCCGCGTCGAACGCGATGGTGGCCGCGATCGGCGCGGGCAACGGCACCCAAACCCTCCAAACCCTAAGCCAGGCCGCGGCGACGGCGCGCGGGTCCGTGCTCGACTCGATCCAAGAGATGAGCGCCGGAAACATCACCGTCGCGACTTTCACGGCGAACAGCGCGCCGGAACGGCTGGCGCTGATCGCATCCACCATGCGGGTCGCCGCGGTGACGTCACCAAGCGCGGACGCGCCCGCGAGCGCGCCAGTCGCGCCGCCCCCGCCCGCGGCCGTTGCGCCGGCGGTTACGGTGGTGCAAACGGCGGGAAACGGAGTGTACTTAATCGGAGGTTTATTGGTGGGTTTGTTTTTGGTACTGGGCGGAACGATCGGGTTCATTTTCTGGAGGTGGCGGCGGATGCAACTAGAGAGGGAGAAGAATCCTGACGGCTGGAACGCGGATACAGTCGGCAGGACTACGCGGGGCTCGAAGCGATCGCGGTCGAAACGTCGGTCGAGAAAAGTCACGGGCGAAGCGGAAGAGGGAGTAAACTCTGGGGCTCACACGGGAGAGGAGAACGGGGACCGGAAGGAAGGCGAGGAGGAGTTGAACGGGTCCGGATCGGAGCGGAACGGAACTGTGAGCGAGAGTGTCGTTTCCGACGGGGACGCGAGCGTTACTCAGAGCGAAACAGAGCCTGAGGACCATGGGCGACGTCACGGCAGAGGCGCCGGACGTCAGCAACGGATTGACGGAGAGTATTCCGACGGTTCTGGCGAGTCCGATGGGCAGTCGGACGAGGAAGACGTCGGCAACCGGTCTCAGAGGCACCGTCAAAAGCAGTCGACACGGGGGAGGCCCCGTTTGGCGAGCGGTCGTCGGTCTTCGGCGGGGGAAAGCGAGAGTGAGGAGCTGGACAAGGCCCTGGTTTTGAACCGGGGCGAGAGCACCGCTGTCCAGCTTTCGAAGAACGGCCGCAGACCGCAGGGTCTAAGAGGATCTCAAGAGGAACCGGGACTCGAGTCGCAAAACAGCGGTTCGTACATCTACGCCCCACAACAGATCATCATCATCAACCAAGGGAACGGCGCCGAAGGCGACGCGCGGCCGCACGCGCGCGGGCAAACCCCTCAAACCCCGAGGTACGGGCCGCAGCGCAACGTGCCGCAGATCGCGGCGACCACAACCGCGACGCTCGCGCTCGAGGCGGCGCCGCACAATGCTGACGAGGAGCCCTACGTCACGGTGCCGTCAGAAGACGACGGGAGGGGCAATGGGTTCTCGGTGACAGAGGTAATGGACGAGTCCGCTTCCGAGAGCGCAACGGACGGATCGGAACGGTTGGAATGGGCGAAACGGATGGTGAGTTCGCCCCGAGCCGGCGCAGAGCTGTCAGGTGACAGTAAGGGAAAGCTGGTTAACCAAACCTCGCCTTCGGTCAAGGAGAGCTTTTCCACGACGGAAGACGGATCGCTCTTTAGCACGTCGTTGTCGCCACCCTACGTGAACCAATCTCCTCCGCCCGCCTCAAGAAAAAAAGTTCCGACAAGCAAACCGGCGCCTCCCTCACAAAAGGCTATGCCCGTCAACGAGAGCTTTGCGCCTACAGAAAATGAACTCATGGTTAGCACGGTCAGTGCCCCGGTTGGCGGCAACCCACCTCGGGTTAGGCAGAACCCAGAGCGCGCCCCGGTTGACAACGTTCCGGTCCGCCAAAAACCAACGCAGCCGCGAAACGCTCAACCGGTGCAAGAGAGCTTTTTGGTCGCCGAAACCTCTAGCGGCAGCCTACCGCAAACGAGAGCGGCTCCTGCGAAGAAACCGGTGTCCGCTTCCCCGCAAGCCACGAGAACCGCGCCAGCTTCTGATGGGCGGCGGCCCAATGACGGTGCGCCACGTGAGCAAGACGAGCCCGGGGTTCAGGGTTTGGGACCCGCGCGAGCCGCGTCGCCCGCGAAGAGGCCGGTCCCACAAAGGGCGGCCCCGGTTCCTACCGGGCAGGTTCCGCCGCTCTCCGGGCCAGGCGCTGCGCCCACCGGGGCTGCCATCAGGAAGCCGGTGTCCTCCCCGATCAGGCCTGACTCCGCTCCAGCCAGGCCGGATTCCGCTCCCATCCGACCGGCCGGCGAAGGCGCCCCGAGGGTCGCGGCGCCCAGGCCGCAAAGCGCAGTGGCGCCCGGCGACACGTTGAGCTCAAACGCGCGGCAGCCGTCGCCCAAAAAACAAATTGTCCGGGCCCCTTCAAAGCCGGCATGGGAGGAGAGCCAGACGGTCGAAGGCGGGGAGTTCCGACCGGTAGAAGGGGTCGGGGGAGCCGGGACTAGTGGAACTGATCGGAAAGTAAGCCCGGTGCGTACCAAAAGCGGAGGGAATACCGCGGGGGCGAAGCAGCCGTCACCCCCGCAGAAGGGGGTTCCGGTCACGCACGCGCGGCCCCCCCCAACGGCGTCGACCAGCGCGTTCACATTCGAAGTCGATGCGCCGGAGGAAGGATCCGGTAGCCAATTGAATCGCTCTCCAAGCGGGAAGACGGCAGCTCGACCCGGTTCTGCAAACCCGGCTGCCCCTAACCCTCCCGCTTCAAGCGGGTTCGCGTCGATCTCTCTCGCGTTGATGAAGAAGGGCGCGCCCCCTGACGTCAGCAAGCAGGCGTCGAAAGGACGTCAGCCGGGGTCGCGCAAGGAGCCGGTGTTGGAGCGACAGGCGAGCACTGAGATACCCGTCACAGTCCTCTCTGCTAGTCGGAGCAAGACTCCTCAGAGGGGGGATCCGTCGCAGGCACAAGAGCCCCCCAGCCCGCGGACTAGGGATATGATGAGCGCGGCTGGTAGCGACCAAAGCGCTCGGGTTGGCTCCCCGAGAGCCGTTCCTGGAGGAGGGGCGACCATCAAGCGTGCCCCGGGGCCGCCCGGAGGAGCGAACGGGAAAAGTGCGCCCGTTGCCGACGTTGTGATTGACCTTAGTCGCAAAGGTGCGAGGTAGCTTTGAATTCAGTAGATGATGAGATGGTCTTGTGTGGGCAGTCAAAATTGCATGTGATCTGGTTGGCCAAGCTCTGTTTTGGGCAGAGCTCTTGCGACAGCTTTAGGCTGGAGGTCAACGAAGCAGTTAGTAACGCGTCTTGCACAGCTCTTGCACAGCTCCTGCAAGAACTGCTGCTCGTGTAGAGCTTTTCCTGAACAAGCTGCAGATAACATCTTGAAGCTCCTCCGACATGGGGGCTTGAACACCGATGGTAACTGTGTATGAATCCAATTTAAGCCCGCCTTTTGAGCTTGTGCAGGAGTAAAAACTCTTCAGAAGATGCAACGATAGCTTCAGGTAGACTATGGCATTTAAGTATGTACAGCTCAA
This sequence comes from Klebsormidium nitens, assembly GCA_000708835.1. Lineage (NCBI taxonomy): Eukaryota > Viridiplantae > Streptophyta > Klebsormidiophyceae > Klebsormidiales > Klebsormidiaceae > Klebsormidium > Klebsormidium nitens. The sequence goes on along the minus strand of DF237169.1, from coordinate 22,888 downwards.
ATCCCGACCGATCTAGACATAAGCTGTCATGGAATCTGGATTGTGCTCATGTGATTTCCTCAATGCGTGGACGCGACCAGGAGTGTTGGACCTACCGCAATCAAGTTTCAAGAATGAATGCGGCTTGATTGCCGTTCAATTTGCAACCAGATTAGAGTATCTAGAAACGAAGGCCGCATGCACGTTTCTGCATTGAAGTGACCAAAATATCTTTTTATATGATGCAAATCGAACGTGTGTTGCGTGTAGCGCATAGTACTTCACCTGGAGTAGATTCAAGGTTCTAGCATTCAAGCACGGCTGGACTCAAAATCGATGGGAAGCTGCGAGCCTGGACATAGCGGGCCATAATTTATCAGCAATCAATACAGCGTGCTTCAGCAGACATATAATCAAGTCAACCTAAAGGTCTTGTAAAATGATGCTAACAAGACTGTCAACTTGCTCTCGTTGTACTCCTCGAGCACCCGCTCCCTGTCATTGAATCCAGTCCAGTTTTGGTGAGTTAGCTGCCGCCCAAACGCGACACCGTCAACATCAACGTCGATTCCAAACGGCTCCAAGAACTCAAGGACTCGGAGCTTGATCGCAAGGTCGGTTCTTCCTTCGACCGTGTCACTCTCTAGACTTCCTTTTGCCTCAACAACCCCCGAAAGGATCCCAACGCGCGTCTTGGCATGTTCAAGCGCTTCTACAAAATTAGCCGTGATCTGCCTCTTTGCCGAAGCAACCGCTGGTAGGCTTTCGCACAAAAAGCATGGATGCGAGAACGCAATATTGAAGGCGGCAATCAACCGAGTATCTGCATCCCCATCCTGAAACAGCCCCATCCTTTCGATGTCGAGAGTGTAAAATCCCGACTGGTCCGCCTTCATACCCTCAATAATCTCGTGCAATTTTACGTCCTCAAGACCCTTCCACACCGCTTCCATGACCTGCTCCCGGCAGTCGGCTTGTCTTGACACCACATCTCCAATCGAACCATCTTTTTGAATGTTTCTACACGGAAACTGCTCAAAGAGCCAGCCGATCGCAGCGTCCACGGTGTCAAAGAGCGCCATATATTCGGAGGGGTTGTCGCGGATCACGAAGCCATAGCTTATGAGCAGGTCGTCGTTGCCTCTCCTGCCATACGAGTCGCAGACTTCCTCGCCCTTGGAGATGTGCCGGGCTGCTTTTAGCTGGGTTGAGCGGCCGTCAGGGGCGGTCTCCCAAAACGCCTGTAACAGTAAGAAGGCGCTAGAGCAGTCAGGATACACTCTGGCCCTATTTAAGCCGTATTAGAGGAAGCTTTAAGAACACGGTTCTCGGATTCTCCTTTAGTCTGCCGGTTTGGAAGCACAGTACCTGCAATTAATAGCGTGAAGCAGCAGGCAAACACTTTTGACGGCTTCAACATTCAAGACGTTTCACTTAGACGCAGGCTGGCAAACTGGAAAAGTGCTCCACAAGCTCCTAACCAGGATCAGCAGGGAACCCAACGGAACGAAGCTTGCAAGCACAGCCACGCTCGTTCCGCTCGCCAACGTTCCTTTCCGCCCGAGTGGAAACGGAAACCAGTATTCCGTGCGTGCTTACGTTGAACCAAGCGTTGTGGTTGAGAAGGTCCATCAGCGGCACCAGCCCGCTGCCGTCACCCCGCCGATCTGCTGACGTCGCTCCTTCTGCAGACTGCATCAACGGGGAGTATAAGCCATATCAGCAATTGGGGCGGCCAGAAGAACAAGCGCTACAACCCTGCTGCTTTTTTGGGCGCTCCGTTCTGCCAACTCTTGCGCATGGGAGAGGCACGATCAAAAACCAACTAAATTTTTGCCGAATGAAAGCCTAATGGAGACGCCACCTAATAAGGCCTGCAAATTGGGTCAACTTCGAGCCCGTCCGGAATCATTCCGTCTCCATGTTGCGTTGCGCTACCGGTTTGTTGCACGTTCGGTCAAACCTGGCCGCCTGACCCGAGTCCGATTTCAACCGATCACAGAAGTTTGCCCGATGCGCAGACTCTGCAGCCTTCGATCACAGGGATGTTACAATCGAACGGCTCAAGTTCTGCGGGTTCGACCAAGTTCTGCAATCGGTCCTATCGAACTTGGGTCAGGCGGGCAGGGTTTGGCCGTGACCGAATGCGCAATTAAAAAGCCCCACCTCGAGGCGCACTCCCTTGAGCGCGAACGACCGGCTGAGCACCACAGCCACCGCCCACCGGAACTCGTGCCAGCTGGCATGCGCAATAAGGTCAGGAGCCTCTCTCGAGCAGCGGCGGTGAAGAGTCTGCATCCACGGACGCTGTGCCGCCAGCTTCGTACGTCCAATCTCGTACTTGACCTGCGTCGACAACAAACTGCATCGTTCGTGGTGCTTTTCTGTGTTGCTCTCGTTCAGCCGGTCTACCTTCGGACTTCGTCGGCTACGAGAGTCTAGATTCTTTCGTGTGGACGGTAGTTTTGCGTTCGCACGTTCGGATCCTTGCTCATCCTGCTGCAAGAGCAACTTCTTGCTCTAGCTCTGAGGATCATCGGGCCGTTGTTCGGTGCTTTTCTTGGAATCCTTGAGTATGTGATCGTCAAAGGCAATCACAGTGGCGAGATGCCGTTCCACTGGGCGGTCGCGGCTGTTCCCTTCGCCACGGCTTCCGTTGAAGGCGAGGGTAGCAACTCTCTAACATGCTACTCAAAACTTCATCTGCTCTCCCTAATTCTCCGCCTGGCGCAAAGGATCTCGGGAGTCGACCAGACACCTTTTTCTCACCCTTTTCAGGTCTTCGTCGTCCAGCGAGACCGCTGCGAGGACCTCGTCGGGCAGCGATTGGATGTAGTAGTAGAAGGGCGAGGCGGGACCCTTGGCCTTCTCCCGCAGGAGTGCGGACGCCAGCCGGACCGGCCATTGCGCATCGGACGTACACGCGGGCTGGGGCTGGCCCTCAACGGTGAAGAGCGTCTGATTGAACTGCACATTTGAAGCTTCACCCCGATCAACCTGCCAGTTGTTAGTGTCATCTAATCTTGACTGATTTCACTCAGCAACAGATTGACTAAGTTATACTAATATTTTCACTAAGATCGGGAGGCTGCTCGGAAGAAGCTGTAAGAGATGACAATCAAAGGTGACTAGAGGTCAGCGCGGTAGGGTGGAGAGGGTACAGCAGAAAGCTTTTTGACAGGTCAGTGGTCTCTCGACGCAACGAGGGTCTGGCCGGACCACGTGATCGACGAAAAGGTCAACGATGGAGGACTTGTGGTTAGCAGGGTTGTGTTGAGATGGTACTGGTGAATCTCTATCAATCAGGCCTTTGCCGTTGAATAGGGGCTGACTAATTTGTGAGGTTTGAGGGCTTGAATACAATGAGACGGTCTGAGAATCATGGTTAGGACACTTCTGGTCGATCAATTGGCTCGAAAAGAGTAAGCAGGGTCTCGAGTGGCTTTACTATCTCGATTGCCAAACCCGCAATCTTGGTGGGGACTGCAGCGGTTTACAAGTTTCAAACACAACAAGTTCGAGAGAAGAAAGCTGTTGCTCACCGGAATCTCTGCAATGATCTCTTCAGCTTTGATGTCGGCAATGGCTACGACACCGCGGATGCACTTGCATGCCCCCAGGTCGTCTCTAACCTCCACCTTTGCAGACGGGGGCAGCGCTCCGTATGCCCCGCCCTTGTCCATCCACTCCAGCATCTGGTTTTTTCAGAAGAACAAATCTTCAATGTTCTTTTGTTCAGATCCACACAATCAAGTGTTTGATTGGAGGATAATAGTAGGGTCACCTTAAAAGCTGGACTCAGCCTCGGCGTTCTGAGGTGCACGATGTGACTGGTGTGGAATGATGCTTGGAGGCCTGTAACTTCAGTCTCGGAAGTTTCAGCATCTTTCAATAATGGCTACGCCAGGAGTTCGTGTTACGTACATTCTAATTGGCATGTTCCTGTTGAATCGATTCAATAAAACCAACCTCGGCGAAGCTCTACTTCATATAATTTCAACCATGGCTTGCTGTTTCTCGCAAACAAAACCTTTTTTGTCTAACGTAAATAGGATAGACTAAGACATTCCCATGGAAGATGACAGTCACAGCCTCCCTTTGCGATCCTCACCTTGCGGAGCGCAGTTGCCTTGTCAAGCGAGGCCGCCTCAACTTCATTGCTGTCCCAATGCAAGGAATAGCTTATACAAGCGGCAATTGTGATAATGAGGCCCGTAATCCCTACCAGAACTCCGATAACCTTTAGACCTTCGGTATCGTCGAACTTCTTGGGGACATTCTTAGCTTCTGCCGTCGAAGTCTTGGCGGGTGGAACCGCTGCAATTGGGAAAGAAAGTAGTTGGGCGGCAAGAATGTTGCCAGCTTGACGCTTGAGCCAAATACCCAGCTGCACTTAGAGTTTACTCTAGCAATTCAAAGATTGCCTCGAAATTATGAACGAAAATGTGTGATAATATGATGAGACTTTTCTGAGCTCATCAGCGTTCATACGGTCTTTGTAAATCCAGAGAGAAACAAGATGCATCACTTCAATTGCTGATTGGATGGACTACTCACGACTTTCAGGAACTTGAAGGCAAATATGACACAGGTATTGAATAAAGTCCTTGTGCGGTGCTTTTGAGAAGAGATGCAGTCACTAGAGGTCTAAGTTACTTGTCCATGGGTTAAGTTGCTCTGTGACAATGACCGCGGGGAGGTACAAAGTTTGTCTGCCTCCTGAGGTCTAATAAGAGTGTGTAAGAAGCCAAGAGAGGATGTCTTACATGACCAGTTGACGATAAGGAACAGTGTTCTATCTTGAGCTGCAATTTCAGCAACATTGCTAGATGCACACAAGTGGTATCAGGGCCATGATGCAGAAGTTGCCCACTTTGAACTAGCACTGGACAGATTGAGGTGGACTAGCATCTGAAACACTTTCACCCGCAATGATTTTGAACACCCAAAGCCTGGAAAATGGTCAATCATAAGATGTCGTCATTCTTTGTCTCCTACCACTTCCGCTGCTAGGTTCATCTCCATGACAGACTGCGATCAGGTAAGACAGCTTTTCTTGGTGGCTAGGACTCCGCGCACAGATTCTGATCAAAGCAATAGACTGATCTACACGCCCACTGACCTTCAGCTTGCACCGGTCTCTGCACTCGAGACGCCCGCTGTGCCGGTGATGTGAGAGAACGTCCTGACCGTGCCACATTCGAGGTATCATCAGTGGTGCCAGCCATTTGGAATCACACGGCTGCTACTACCTATATGATAATGCAACTCTGCCTCACAATGGGTCCAAAAGAAGCTCAATCTGTGTGACCTGAAAGACAAGGAGGCAACTTTGATTGCGGCGCCGATGCTATTGAACTCCCGTCGGAAGTGAAGAAGACACGATGCTGCATGCAACGACCCTAGCTCAAAGGCGTAGAGGCGGCAAGAAGCCTGCCAATGGAGTCCTGCTCAGGCTGCTTTGCCCCGATCTGCTCAGCTTAGCGCAGCTTTACCTTCAAGTTCAAGCTATCTAGCTAGTCCGGAGCAGAAAGATCAGCTGCATGGAATCCAGAGCTGTAGGTCAGATTTCACGACAGTACTCGGACGAAGACCCCGCCTGAATTCCGATACCGCAGAAGAAACGGCAATCGGAGTCTTTGACACTTTTTTCCAGTAGTACCTCTCAAAGTTATAGCAATTGAAACCTGTGTATGGAACCGAACGGCTCTTCAGGCACTGTCGGTTTTCAAGGCCTTGTGGGCCCTGGCCCGCCTGGGGCCGTCTCCCGGGTGCTTTCATTGCTTGAAGGAATCTGGATCAGGAGGGCCGTCTGACGTCATGTGAATCTTCGTCAATGTCGACACTGACAGAGTTCAAGTCGCTAAAGGCTCTCATGGGGGCTGTGATGCATTCATTACATATGCAAACGAGGCCAGCGGGAGCTCTCTCAGTTAAGATGCTGGTGATTACAAGCCTTGTAGGAAGCATGATGTCATCCAATTGATCTGCGCATAAGTTATGGCATTATAATGCATGGCACGTGCCAGACTCGATGATGTGGCTTGCTGAACGTCAGGCACTACGATGGTCTTCAAAGCAGATTGATGTGCCCGGCCTTAAGCCCTGGCACTGTTGTATAGTCCATCTAACACAGTCGCTCAATCTGACCACGTGCGCTCGATTGCGCCGCTACTAGACTTTCTTATGAGGTTGCTAGAAATCGACCGATTTCTGCAACGACCCTGATAATTAACCCACTTTCGACTTAGTATTGAGTTTCTTATGCTACCTGTGGTGTGCCGATCCACCGCTTCATGGCCGGTGCTGCACGGCCTAGTACACAAGCCCTACTGAACTATTTCGAACGAGCATGTCACCTGCTTTCAAGGCAGTTGCGCTGTTTGCATGCTCCGATAAACCGTTTGCAGCTTAGCTTAAGCGTGCTATTAAACTAAGAGCGACAGCGGCATCACCTGCACGACGTACCAAAGCATGGGTTCAAGAAGTTGAGAGGGGTCTCGATCTTGAATGACTCTATGGGCACACCCTTGACCAACCTCAGTCTGGATAATTCAAAGGTGTACAACGCCTCTACTCTGCAAATGCGACAGGCACGGTGTTCCAAGGACACAGACAGAGGTCTGACGTCGTGAACACAGTGCGTCCATACGAAACACTGGAATAAGAGTCCAAGCCGGTCGATAGGCCATCTGTAATAGGCAGTATCGAGCATTTGAGATTGCCTGATTCGTCTTGGCGCAGGTCCAAGTCGCGGAGCAGACGAACCGTCCTATTAACCGGCCTTAAACACCAAAAGAGCTAACTGGAAAGCCCAGCGAAAAAATTCTCTGATTAAGTGCACGCCTTTTAGAAGGTATTCCAAACGATAATAGTACTATCTAAATGACTTTCACAAATCAACCGCCCGCCTTTTCTAGATTCAAATCTCTCTCAAATTGCTTACTTTCAGTATGTTTTTTGTTTCTGAAACTCTTTCCCACTTCTAAAAATCCGCCCAGGTTTTATGATGGCAATATCAGCTTTTCTACAGAAAATCGTTGCACGTAGCAGCCGACTAAGCACTCATATGACCCAACCTCTCGAAAGCCCCATAAAAGCCGAGAGGCGAACATTGGCGCGTTCGGCGGGTAAAATGCAAGTCTTCAAAGGACGGAAAGATACAGGACACCGGGACTCACCTCTTATTGACTCCAAAGACAACCCTTCGGGCACGTTCTGCGCCGACTGGACCGTCTGCTTCGCGGCCGCCACCCCAAACGCCGCAGCTTCGACCGGGTTAGCGGCTTGACCCGTCACTAACCCGGCCACAGTTCCCGCTACAACCGAGTCCCCAGCCCCGGTTAACCCGACCACCCGGGCAGGCAGTGCCGGAACATGATGATGGACGATGCGCCGGACGCTCGCGCTAGATGGAACGGCAGCGTAAGATGCGGAGGTAAGTGGCTGACACGAACCCGGGGTTTGATGACTAGAAAACGGCGGGGGTTGTATGGGTTCCGTGGCGAGAGGCGAGCTTAAGGTTCCAACTCTGACACTTTTGCGTGAAACTGCAATTGGTCTCCCTGAACGCTCCGCATGACTCCAATCTTCGTTAGGCCCTGACCGATAACCTTGACTATGGTGCGGGCTGCTGCTTTGAGCTTCCCCTTCCGAGTGGGTTCCGTTCCGTAGGGATAACCGGTATTCGTCCTGGTTCGCGAACCGGCTCACGCACACGCCCCTCGCCCCAAGCGTCAGGACCACGTGCCGGACGCCCGCATCCAAGATCTTTCGGACGTCCGGTTCGTACCGCCGAATGACGTCGGCCACTGTCTCCCGGTGAATCTCCCGCAATCCGCTTGATCTCTCGTCCACAGAGGGGAGGGCCTCCGTTGAGCCCGTCCGAAAGTGTCCGCGAATGTTGACTCCGTCCGAAAAGTCGCCCTGTATCCGGAATCCCCTTTTCAAACTACCGTGATCACCCGAGCTTGATTCCGCGCGACCGCGTTGTGACTCTGGCCTACACGTGGCAGACTTTGGCCCGCATATTTCGCAAGTGCAGTGTGCCAAACCTTCCCGTCGGAGCCCCTCTACTCCCACAAGCGCAAACTTCTTTTCGAACGACGCCGAGTCGTCCGGATCACGTGACGGAGTACAGCCGCAGTGGAAGCCCCGCAATCCGGACGGTCGAGGCGTTTCGGACACTTGAGCACCGAAAAAGGATGCGGACGCTCCGTTTGAGACGCGTGGACTCGTTTGCGAGCTTCCAGACGACTCGGACGCCCCAAGAAAAGAGCGCGGGTCTAGTTCCGAGGCAGCGGCGGACGGTTCAGACGCCCCGGACGTTTCGGACGCTCTAAAGAAAGGGGCCGACGCCGGCTTCGACTGAGCTGCGGACGCTTCGAACGCTGGGGACGCTTTCGACGTCCTGGAACGTCCTGGCAATTCAAACTTTCCGGACGCTGCTTCAAACGCCGCGGCCGCCATGGACGCGACTTCTTCTTCGCTGGGCGAGACGAAGGTGACGAGGCTGAGCGCGCGAGTGGCGCGCGTCGACTTGCTAACAGAGACGGGCTCGAACCAGGTCGGGACACCGTGCTTCGCAGCGACTGCAAAAGGTAGGTTGTGAGAATTGGTAAGGGCATGGAATGTCTCAGATGGGCGCGGTGAGGAAGTTGGAGAATTCCCAACTCTCAGACCGATTGGAGAGACTATTGTTGGAGTTGAATGAGTAGTTTTGTTGTCTTCACAGGAACGGTTTGAGTCCTGGCTCCACTATTCGTTCAGAATGTGTCCGCCCCAAAGGTCCGACGATCAAGACTCTGATTGGTGCAGAGGAGCAGAACGAGAGTTAGTCGCCAATAATGTTCGAACCAGAATTCAAGCCTGTTAAAAAGGGGAACGTAGAATCCTCCAACTCGATCAGTAAAGAGCCACCCTCGAAGAACAGCTTTGCAACGTTGAAAGCAGGTCGCCCTGAAGCGCGACCCCTTTGAACTGCTGCCGCTTCGCAAAACCTAAGACGTCCAAGATCCTTCCTCTGTTAATAATAACCAACATGCAGTGTTGCTCACTCTGGCACGCCGTCCAGATGGCATCCGGAAGCAGGTTCGCGTCCAACACTACGATCGGCGCTGCAGCGATGACGTCCTCAAAACGGAGAATCCAGTCCGGCGTCAGATGCTCCTCGATCGCCGTGATGTCATCAATCGATGCAGCAATCTCGCCGCCGGTGTCGAGAATGGCGGATACGATGGGTGTGGCGATTCCCGGCTTCCGCAGGATGCCTGCAAGATCAATCAGCGGTTTTGTAACTTGATAGGGATGTCGAATCAGCTTGGACGACGCAAAGGGTTCACTGCAAAGAACAAGCTACTGCACTCGAATCTCGAGGGGGAGAACGACCTCAACAAGGCAGTCCGTGGGTGAGTGGGGATAGGAGACAGGATTTCACTTCAAAGGGGCCTGAAGACGAGCGACCTTGCCTAGATCTTTCTGGAAGGTTGGATGTCAGAACATGCTCCACACTGATGCGCAGCGCCTTCGACCGTGACCCAATCTAGGTTCCTCATTAACCGAAAACTGCTAGGCTCCCCAAAGTACACTATGGGGCTCTAGCTGATAAGTATCGGTCTTTACTTTGCATACGTCACGTGATTGATTGAAGCGTTTCTCATTAGTCCCGAGGACCGCCGATGAGGCGCTCACCCATCTTGGTCGACATGGAAACTCAGACGCCCCTGTCAAAGCAGCGCCAGCACAGAGATAGCCTCTGCTAAAAGCAGGTCATGGCGGCTTAAGTGCCTCAGCATTGAAACGGACCTTGACCCAACAGTGCGCATCAACTTGATGTTTTGAAACAGAGATCCTAAGCTGTGGACAATTTTGGTGGTGCTTCTCAAGCGAAAAACCGCAACTTACCTTTTCGAGAATGTGCAGAAGAGTTGCGATAGCGCTTGTTCTGATATCCTGAGCACTGGATAGGTTTGCATTTGACGCTTGAGAAACCATATGGTGACAACAGACCTTCATGATATGCTATCAGCGAGGTGCAAGAATCATGACCCGAGTGCCATTTTTAAGAGGGAGAACAGAAAGGAGAAGAAGAGAGTAGCAAGAATTCGACCATCTCCTGCACATTGTTATGAGGACCGTTTTGATTGGTATGCTTGAAGGCATTGAAGAACAGAGTAATGCAGGAATTGAAAAACCAGCAAGGTGGGGCTGTTCGTACCTTCCAGAGGTAGCCCCAACTCCTGCCAGTGCGCGAACATCGCCTCTCCGGGGGGATCCCGTCCGAGCACACTGATCAGAAAAGGGGGGGCTCCGAGGCACGCCATGCACTCTGCAACATTTCTTGCAACACCCCCATGGGTAAAGAACACCTGCAGAGAGTAGAGGAAGGAAGTCTATCTACACGCATGCTGCGGAGTTGACGGCCTCTCTAAATGATGTCCCGGTGGATTGCTCAAAGAGAGCTTAAATGTACAAAGAAAGAAGTGGAGGGAGGAGACCTTTAGGAGATGGTTGCTGTGCAAGTTACCAGAGATTGTGGTTGAGACTTTCAACCCCTCTGCATATTAATGAGCTTCTACCGGAACGTCAGAAAGAAACCAAATCACCATCAGCTGAGTTCAAGCTCATCCTCACCTTCACATGAGTGCGGCCAACAAACGAAGTGTTTTTAAGGGATGCTATACTGGAAACCTTGTGCCACCCAATAATGGTAATCCCTCTGATCCCTTTAACTTCGACCTACAGCCTTCAGTACTTTGTTACAAGGTGGCTCAATCATCGGGGCGTGACAAGCCCTTACATTGAAACCCTCTGACGGCCCTAGAGACAGCGGTGCCAACTGGCTTTGAAGACTATGCGCAAGGGGAGAGGATTGAGAGGCTGATTGGCACGCCCCAGGGGGGGTGGTGTGCCATGGCTGAAAGTGGAAGGTCCCACGATCACGCTGGACTCCTGGACCACTGACTTGAACCCTTTCTGGCGAGCACATGGAGGCGCTCGAACTTTTGTGGCTCACAAATATCATAGTCTCAGAGTCTCTTACCTGCTCACAAGTGCTCAAGACCTTCACTCAGGCGATTGACTTTCCAGGGCTCCTACCTAGCTCGTTAATGCTGACAGTAACAACAGCGGACAGAAAGCGGCTGTAAGGGGGAATCGTGTGACCCATAACAGATAACCCGTATGCCAGTATTCTAACTCACTAACTGCGTGACCACGTGATTTATCTCTTGGCAGCAAGAAAGCAGATTAGAATACACTGCGAAGGGGCCCGCCGCGGAACCATTTGGTTAGACGCCCCTCTTAAACTTCTAAAGGTCAAACCATCAGGCGCTTTCCCTTGAATGGTAGTCCGCTCCTATCAGTAGGCTCACGAATGCTGACATCAAGAGCCGCCGAACAAAAATCAGCTCAATTTTGAGGGTTCAAAGCACCAGGGACTCACTTTTCCAGGGGTGGTCGTTCCCCTCTGCAACGTGTGCTCCTTTGCAGTCATGCCCTGAACGTCCATCACCATGCCCCCAATCACCACTGGCTGGCCCCCCTTGTTTGGAAGCCATCCACTTTGCGTTAGGGCCTGGCTGGGAGAAAGTTCCAAAAGTTCAGCAGCAAACCCCAGCGGTGCTGATGTGGCAGTCGCATCGGGTCTCAAGTGGTGCTGGAGGTGGAGGATACGATTCAAGGCCCGGCTAAGATCCATCATTCAGTCTGCTTGTCAAATCTGGGGGGCGTCAAAAAGTTCATGAAGAGACCAATTTAAGGGGCATACAAAATCTCATTGGAAGTTCAAAGGTGGACGACTGGAAGGGGAAGACTGAGCGCTGGTTGAGTGTGGAGCAGTAAGGTGGCCCCGCATGCTCCCTACGGTATTGCTGCTCGTTATAAACGCCAATGCCTGTACGTAGATCAGTGTAGCAGCAAATCCACTTCACTAGCGCCTCAAGGCTGAATCCTCAACTCTGTCAGAGTCACACAAGCGCACTGTTCCTCAGAATCCTGGAACAGGGTGCAGAACTTATGCCAAAACTTCAAGTTCTGGCACCAGAACTTGAAGTTGAAGAAGGTGCATGAGGCTGCTAGCTGCAGCATCCCGTTCCGCTGGAGTTCCGGTCCTGGACAGAAGGCGTGGCGTACCAGAAGGCAGAATCCGCGCGTGGTCACCCGGGATGGAGAATAGCGTACAAAATCCCTGATCTCAGGAACCTTTCCCGATCTCGGGAACGGGTTACGACTCCGGAGTCCGCCGGTCGCGGACAAAGAATCTAGGCCCTTATGTTTGCATCGAGATTGCACGGACGGCGCTGATCGTATCTGACTTTCACCGGGTGGCCGCGTGAAATTCGCAGACATTGTAAGAGGGGTCACACAATAGGGAAGAACAGAACCCCCGGCGGTTGTTTCCTCAGATCCGGAATGTCCTGAGATCCGGAACCTGAGATCAAGTTCTGTACGCTTTTCTCCACACCCGCCCTCCCCGGTCGCGCAAACACTTCGGAGGCCGCCCGGCGGCTCCACGAACCGTGCCAGACTTGAACTAATTTTCCAAAGTGGGCCTAGTTCCGACGCCGTCAAAGTTCCACGTCGGATTATCGGAACCGTGGAATGTGCTGCGTGGCCGGCCGTCGGCGGATTTCAGCCTTCAGATTTGCAGACTTCGCAAGTATATTTAACTAACTTCGGAGTTCGGCGCGCCGGAATTTTCGGAGTCGGAGTCACTGGCTACTAC